>JAAAKQ030146326.1:0-13085 GCA_010016005.3 Zanna intricata
GCACAGACATTCGGTCTTATGCTCTAGGGCGACCGAATGGGGTGGTGGCGGGAGAAATGCCAGCAAACCAATACCTTAACATAGACGGGTCATTAATTTTCATCAACTTATTGTTTCATATATTGTTTTACATATCGACACGGATTTAAACAGTTTAATTTTTTTTTATTTACTACTTTCGTATATCGCAATGCTACTGGCGACCACAATTTTATGATTACCATGCATAATAAAAGTAATATAAAGTAATAACAGTAAAAAATAACATATAATAAAATTAAAAGACAGTAAAATAATTACGTTGCAGGCCTAAAATAGAAAGTAGTTTAAACAGTTTGAAACTACTTTTGTTTAAAAGTTTTTTATTAATTTTGACTTCTGGAAGTTCCTTCGAGAAATAAATAAGAATTAATGCCAAATAAAATTTATCAAGTTTAATCGATATAATTAAACTATTGAACGATTCGATCAAGCCACACAGAATTAATCCTATTTCCCATGTAACCTTAAAAGAATATGTTAATAAGTAACTATATATTACGGAGTTAATAATAATAAATGCAAATAATGTACAGCTTAAAATTCTTAAATTAATCATGTGTTTAATGAAAGTAACAAATAAAAATAAAAAAAAAATATAAAGTAATACAACTTTTGTGTTCTTTACAAGGTGGCTTCTTCAGGAAGTTAAAACGATTCTTTGTGTCGTCGTAAACTTATAAAAACGCTAACAAAGTTTCTTGTTGGTCTTTGGAACATATAAACGTTCTAAAAACTTTCCTGTTTAAATTTATGCACGTTATTAACAACATCAAACGACGTAAAAATTTTTTCCAAATTTAAAAAATATTAATATTTAATTTAAGACTATGTATACAAGACAATGTCACTGTTATTTAAATCTGAAAATATTACTTTTTTATGAATATATTTCAGTTATTTAATATTTAAAAATTCTGCATTTTTTTAATGAGAACAAGCTTTTATTTCAGAGAAGGTGTTAAGCGCTCCCAAAAGAATGGAATCCAATTACCGCGCTACAACGACCGATTGTGGCGATCGCAAAAAATCTACGGTATTTCATAAAACGATTCGGCAGATCCGTAAGATTAACGTTTTAAAATAGTTTTTATCTTTAATGTAATCCAGTGATAAATTTGAGAACAACTATATTTACAGTACTGAAGATTTTTTTTTTTTTTTTTTTTTTTTTTTTAATCTCCGGACACTGTTAAGGTATATCTTCAGCGGATGAGATGAATGAATTGTAGCGTGTGCGAGAAATGCCATGCCTGACCGGGATTCGAACTCGGGACCTCCGGATGAAAGGCCGAGACGCTACCACTCGGCTACGGAGGCCGGCAGTACTGAAGATGAGCACAAATTAACTGTAACAGAAAAATATGGACCTCGAATCCGTATATACAGAAAACAGGAAATCTATCTAACGTAATTTTTTTTTGACTGCGGGTTTGATGTTATATCAAACGGACTGCGGGTTTGATGTTTATTCGGTTGAATGTTATGATACGATAATAGCTAAAACTGCTTAAAAAAAAAAAAAATAACACAAACTGCGATAAAGGTTAAAGGTTTTAGCCTGATAACTAATCTATCAATAAAAATAATTTGATCTAATCGATATATTAAAAGAGAAAAATACAAAAAAAGAAATGGAAAAAATCCTAATTTTTTTCCAGAGGTTTATTTACCTACAAAAACAGTAAAAAATGTTAAAGAATTTTTGTACAGTTTGAAAACTAATCCCGTCTGGATGATGCTTCATATCGGTAAAATAAAACAAGGAAAAGTCAAATCGACAGGATAGAACTGTAAAAAAGACTTTTTTTGATTTTATTGTTGCTAAAGTAAAATTTCATAACGTAGAACTCGACATTTTTTATTTTTTTTTTAAATTTGATCGACACAATCCCCTATAAGCAAGCGTGCACACAAGTATAATACGACAGGATGATAACAGTAGTAGTGATCGCAAACTTCGCAGCATGGCCGCAAGGTATTAACAACTATTTTATTAAGGTATAACGTTTCAGAGTACGGTACGTTTTTTGCACACCTCTTCAAATGTTATTTGAGAAAGTAGCCGCGTACAAGTGACACGCCTGATAAGCCTAAGCCTTGACCTTCTAAAACGTTCCGATTGTTCTGAGTATCGAGGTTTACAGAATATTCGATTCCCGAATATTCTGTAAAACACTTGACCGGCAAATTATCTTAGGGTTGCTGTTTCACGTCTTCCGCTTTATTTCGTGTCCGTTTTTATTAACGAAAAAAATAAGATTTTTAACACAGTCGAATAAGATGGTACAATGTAAAGAATGAGAAAGTATTTAAAAGAAAATTGTTAACTATTGTTTATTTTTCAACATTCGGTAAAACTCCCGAATCGTCAATTACCGACTATTGTATGGTGAAATGAAATTAACGATTCGTGTGAGTAACCCGTTCTATGCAAAGAAATACAGCACGTTAACAAAAAGCGAGCGAAAGAACTTATTAATATTTCAAATGATCTGAATTAAGAGCTAAAATCCTGTCAAAATCTTACTAAGAGTTTAGAGAAAATAATATTATTAGGAACTTTTCCTTTCTCGTCTATATAGCACCTATAGCGAAGCTGTATCTATATAGAAGGGAAAATATAGCAATCGGTCAAAATTGGGCGTACCCGGTTTTCAACCTAATCTTAACGAATTGACTCCCAAGGACCCCAGAAAAATTGCATCGAAATTTCCGCGACAAAATATTTACGTTGCCAAAATAATAATAACGGCAAAATAATAACGTATAATAAAATAATAGCATTCATGCTATTAGGTTTTTAATCCAAAAGGTCAGGGGGGAGGGGGAGAAAGGATATATGGGTGAAAAGAAATAGTCTACAGATTTTACATAATTAAGGATATATTTTTCTTTGAAAATTTTGTGAATATTAATAAAGTAAACAACTTTTATAAAAAAAAACATTTTTATTTTTATAAAAGCCTATAAATCACTTTCCATTTTTATAAATTTTTAAATCGCAATAATGGTTAAAGAAACATTCGGCGGCCGGTTACGATTTTTACGCTTGTTAACAGCCAAGCGAGTTGATAGACTAAAGGGATATATAAAGGTTTGAGAATTGGTATGGGACAGCTACAGATGACTGAAACGATGCCAACAAAAAGGACGGTAGCAGAAGCTGTGAGAGCTCAGAGAACCAAGATGATACTGATTAACAAGCCAGAAGGTGTCAGTCACCTCCTCATCCTTTAAGGGTAAGGTGGTGAAGCCTGGAAGCCAGGAAAAAGGGAATGAGGATAGTTAATGTTCGGGATAACCCGAATGGTGTACAAATGATAGTGAAATTGAGAAAGGAATAAAAAATAATGAAGCAATAAATAAATATCCCATCACGACTGTCACCACAAAGCTCTTGGCCACGGATGACTGTATACGACGTTCCTCGAGATATCGATGAGGAGTGGTTTGTTGATGCAGTAAGAGTTAAAAATAAGGATAAGTCTCAGGAAGAATTAGCTAGTCTTTTAAAATGGTATTCCGGGCTGGCCGCAGAGAATCTAAGTGGTGCACTATGAAGTTTAATGCGAGAAGCAACAGTGGAAAAACTTCCTAGAAACCGGTAGATTGTTTATACATAGTTGTCTGAAAAATTCACGAATTCACGAACATATAATTTGTCCATCTCTCGGATAACCAAGAAACTATGTAGTACGATGTCTGATGAATATGTGTACAAAATTTCATCACTCCAGTCTCGAGTTATATTCGGCCGTGAACGTTATGTTCATGTCAACTTGTGAAAGCTCGTGATATGGAACAAAGAAGCGCGATAAAATTTTGCGTTCGATTTCAAAAATCTTTTGTTGAAACTTATTCTATGATATAGCGAGCATTCTATGATACAGCGATCTCGTACTACAACATACAAGTGGTGGAAGCAGTTTAAAACTGTAGAGGGTCATTCAATGACGATGAAGCGGGAGACCACCAACAACTGTTCACTAAAACGTTGCGAATCGTGCACGCGCAAGTGGCAAAACTTTCCCATCTGGTCAAACTGTGAAATCTAAATTCCGTTTGCAAGTAATGAAACGGCTGATGCGTCACATTCGTCGAATCCGGCGCGAGTTCCGGGATCCGGGCAGTTGGACTCTCTTGCACGACAACGCCTCGGCACACATGGCGACAGTTTTTACAAGCTATTACGCCGCAAATCAAATCACCGTTTTATCCCACCCGCCCTACTTGGCTCCAACAGACTATTTTTTGTTCCTGAAACTCAAATTGAAGATTAAAGGCCGTTTTTTGACGATATTCTGGCCATACAAAGGGCTTGCATTAATCAGTTTAAAGCGATCCCACAAAGTGATTTCTCCGGAGCGTTTGAAAGGCTCTACCGGCGCTGCAACGAGTGTGAGACTAGAGAAGGGTTCTATGAAGAGGGTAGATGAACGCAAATTTGTTTATCTTTCAGTCGATGTTTTCGATATCAGGGCCTTGGCCACGTAGCCAGGGTTTGCAAGGAGAAGGACCTTTGTTCCTTCTGTGGCAAGGACGGGCATCTGGCGAAGAAGTGTCACGTTAGGAAGGACGGTAAACCTCCTACGAGCATAAACTGCTCTCGAGCACAAGCCGGCGAATCAAGATTGCCTTTCCGAAGAATGTCCTGCGTACTTTTATACGCGGAACTTTTGATCGGTAGAATACATATATATAAAGCGGTTAGTAGGGTTAAATGTTCTCCTGGCTTCCAGTTATTCGTTTCGTTTTGTTGACTTAAGCTTTGTGTTTTACTTGTTAAGTTTTCAGTTTTATGTTTTAAGAATTATGTTATCGTATGTGCTTTGATAGGTTTGATTAATTGATTTTAATGATACGTGTTCGTGTAGATTTCTTATCTGTTTATTCTAGTTTTGATTAGTTTAATTTGAGTTTATTGTTTTTTATAAGTTTTAATTAAGTTTTTAGTTATTTGTGTTTTTTTTAGTTTGTGTTATTTAGTTTGGATTTTGTTTATTAGCTGTTGTTTATGTTTTTGACTGTCCACACTTCTTGTTTCTTGTTTATGTTCTATTAGGTTTTATATTTAGGTTTTGTTGTAGATTTCTTATCTTGTTTACTCATGTTTTAATTTTTCGTTTAGTGTTTTGTTATAGGTTTATTGTAGTTTTCATGTAAGATTTTAGTTATTTGTAGGTATTTCGTTAGTTTTTATGCGATTTCTTTACTTCGTGTTTATTAGCGTTTGTTTATATTTTATCTTCATTACTGCCCATACTTCTTGTTTCTCCTTTGTGATCTATTAGGTTTTAAGTTTAGGTTTTGTTTATTAGGGTTAATAAGTTTGTTTTTCTAGGGTAGTTTTACTATTAGTCGTTATGTTTTGTGTTTATAGAGGTCTTATTTTGTGTTCATGAGACACTAATTTGGTTTGGTATTTACTGTTTTTTATTCAGTTAGTGTTTATTATTATGAATTTAATTTTTATTCGTATATTCAGTTTATTTAGTTTGTTATTTATTACTTTATGGATAAGCTGGATGCCTGAGTTGTGTGCTGAACTCATCCCTAACACCGGGTGGATAGTGGATGCATCAGCTCAGTCGGGTGGTCCTGTTAGGACCTAATAAAATTAATTATGATTGTAGGTTCCGAGCTAGAGGCGCGGTATACCGATCTGAATGTCACTTGTAGCATTCGCATCGTTGGCATCTTGACAGCGGACAGATGAGATATGTCTTGTGGCCATGAAGATGACCTTCGCTAAAGCCCCTAAGGACTACTACGGATCCTTGGTAGAAATTATATCCCCTGTCCTGCAGAACCAGTACCCGACTTTAATTGTTTAATAGTAGTAGATTTAATTGTTGAAGAGCAATAATTTTCATTATCCACGCTCTTAAGTTTTTCTGTAAATTCTTTTCTCGGTCCGGAAACGTCCTATTCGAACAACAGTTTTTGGTGATGCCATTGTCTGTATTATAAGAACAAATTGTTAAACGAACCCGTTATCGTATAAGAAAAGAGAATCCCTTTTAGTTCCTTCTAGATTCTTCTTTTCATTACTATTATTTTTCTTTCTTCTTAATTGGAAGAAACCCGTTACACCCGAATTACTATCCGAATTCTAGCCGAATAAAATTTGAAAATACAGGATGCATTGAGGATATTCCTGATCAGAAGGGTCTACACTCCAGCGTACTTTAGAAAACTAGTAAAGTTTTGTGGACCCACAACGAGCTTACGTACGATTCAGACGTGTTATACGTTTAAAGGGCCGAGATGACAGAATGAAATTTGTGAAAATGCTTTTGGCGGCAAGGTGGAATTTTGTAAGAAATTTATAAATCGTTGCGAAGCAGATTTCCTCATTTCTCTACACAGCGGGCTAATGATACGTTCTGATAAAGCGTGCTTCAATAAACTGCGTTAATCGTGTTTAATGGACTTCTGAAAATCCTCTCACAAATACGGAGAAGAACGTGATTGTAATTTCATATCACCTTTGGCGCAAGATCAAAAGAAAAGAAGTGTCGGCATCTTATTCCATCGACCGAAGGACAATAGCTTGTGTTACCTAGGGATGTTATGAGATTTTATTTCTGAGCTATTAAACAACTATATGTTTGACTTCGGTCGTCCCTATTGTTGGGGTTGAAGACGGGATACCTTCTCCCTGTGGTAGATACTATTTCAAGTTAGATACTATTTCGATAAAATTATTCCTAAAGGAATAGGACGACAAGCAACAACCAAACGGTGACGTTTAAGTCATTTAACGCCTTGTTTTTCTAACGAACTGTCATCTGCATGGCATTTCTTCTTCAAATCCACACGATCTGAACCGCAAGCTGATCGAAGCTAAATATAAGCGGGACAAACCTTACAATGAAAACAAAATGTGCTCAGTGGTTATCGCTGCCATCAATGCATAAGGTTAAGAGAAAAGCTTTTTCAACATTTCCTCTCATTTCCATTAATATTCTAATAATATATAAAACTGGAGAAATACGTACTTTTAGACCGCTTTGTGCATATGGCAGCCGACCGCAAGTGTTAGTTTAGGAAATATCGAAATGTAAAGATTTTCTTACATATTTTTTAGATATACAGCCAAAATTTTGTAAGTAAACATTTTTTGAATCGAGACCTACAAACGTCAAGACATAAAAATGTGGATGCCAGATTTTTTGACCATCGCAATACTTTCTAACGAAAAAATTATAAAAGTTCAAAAAGGTAAATAAATAAAATTTAAAAAAAAACTACATTAAAATATTTTTTTCCCGAAATTTAACGGCATGAAATGATTGTACTAAAGCAATAAAATTAAATTCTAATCACATAATTTAAATGTAACCTGTAACTGGGGTCTGTTGTAGTCGACCACAAACCACAATATACCAGTACACGTTGTAGGATCTAATAAATCAGATTCATATAATTTTCTATTCAAGAGCCTTAACCGAGGACGTTCAAATAGGAATAGTTACCGGCCAAGCTAGCAATTATTTATCTCACTCTATTTAAGTAACAACATTCATTACACTAGTCGCGCGATATCTTAGGCGATAAGTTTGAAGCTTCGTATAAACGGTAAAGTCGCAGGCGTTATTAAGAACTCACACTTAATCTTCAGTTAACCAAAACAATTCCGTTTTTTTTGTCAATGAAATCTGTTTGAAAAAACTAAATGTAAATATACTTTTTAGAAAACTTTTTACTTTATTCAATTACACGCGCCAAAATGTCAAACTCGCTAAAAATAAATCTGAAATTATTACCTACCCACCACCAATAATGGTTAGTGTAATTTTTCTTAATTTCCTGGAGTAATTTAGGTATTTTGGAATAACGGTTTTCCATTTATCGGCCGTTTCAAGATTAATAGCAACTTCAATCAGTAATGTTTCATTTAAACGGTTTAAAAACTTGATATTTTCTGATAAGCTGAATAAGACGATATGAACAGAGATTAAAAGCAACCGTTACTGTTAGGGAAGATATGTCATTAAAAAAAAAGAATAATAATTAATACACACTGGTATAAGCAAAATCAGGTTTTGCTAATGCAGTTAGACAATCACTTAAAACACGGAGCTTTACCTGGGGGACCTGTCGCGTCCCATACGACTCTTAGGGAAGATCCTATAGATATAAAAGGTAGGTGAAAATATACCAAATAATCACCTACGGATCACACTCGAGTAAAAATAAACTTCAGAAAACGTCTGTCTTTAATCAAGAGGGTCAAGGTCTGTTCACTATCTTCGCGGTTGAAACAAAAACCTCAAAGATCACATATTTGTCGTACCCGTGTTAAATTTAATACCGTTTTGAAAATTACCAACAACGGGAGAAAACTTAAAAAAAAAAAACAAATTTACCCTGAGTGTACGATTCAAAATTTCAAACGATCGAGAGAATGCAAACGATGCAAGAAGATTTTGGGGTGTCTGCGTTAAAGTATTTAAACAAACGCATAAAAATATAAATTTTATAGCATCAATTTATATTAACTCTTAACTTCTTACTAAAAACAGGAAAATTAAAACATACGATAGATACTTTCAACAAATATAAAATAATGATTGCAGTTCTTCAAGAAACCAGATTTATGGATGAAAATGTTTTTTATTTGCAAAACTACAGAATTCACAAAAGTATTCTTGGGGAAAGTTACGAAGAACTTTTCTCACCTTGGCTCGTGGTTTGCCGTTCAAAAAGCTATTCTAGATTCAGTAAGAAATTTTAAATCAATAAACACACGATTGGCAAGTTTGACTATCAGAACTAGAAAGAAAGTATACACAATCGTAAAGTTCATGCACCGATAAATTAGGATAATGTACAAAACAAAAATATATTAGAGAAATTTTGGAACGAATTAGATGAAAAATTATCAAAAATCACTGTGAAACATAATTTTTGTGGGAGACCTTTATGCTCAGATAGGGAAAGAAACAGCGTATGAGGAAATAGTTTGTAACTAACCCGCACATTTAATGACAAGAATGGAATGAGATAAACAGACTTATGCAACGCTCACGTTATAGATTTGAAGTCAACTTCATTTAAAAGATTACCAAAAAAGAAAACTACCTGGGTCTCGCCAAACCCGAGGATAGGAAACAGCTGGGCCATTTTACTATAAAAACTAGTTTTCACAAATAAATCGTGAAAGTTAGGGTTGTAATAAAAGTAATTTGAGTAGCAGGCCTACATTATTATCTGAAAAAATACATGCTGTGAATTTTTGGATATACTGTTCACGGTTAGAAGGAACGGTGTTTTTAGCGGCTTCGATGGCTTTATTACTCCTCAACCACTTTGAGTAACAAAATAAATTTTATATGGTTTTAAAGAACATAAGAACTTACTGCTATAAACATTTCAGACCTTTGCCACGTGTCCCACATGTGGTTTTTGAGCCCCAAAAATGAGAGATTTTCAAAATCGTACGATTTGGGAGCCATTTTTTTAATGAAGGACATTCGGTAACCGTACAATTTTTTTATAAGTACTACTAGCACCTTAGAGTTAAAAGGTAAAAAGACAGGCCTGTTACCTTAAGTCTTTCATTATTTATTTTGGACCCAAAATTTGAAAAAGTCGGCAATTAAATTAAACGATTAAACGTCACTTCAGTAAACATTACATGTTATAGTTATGAAACAAAATTAATTTTGAGTGCACTAAGATGAAGCTCCATCTTTACTTTTTCCAAAAACTGTACGATGAAAAATAAGAATGGTACAGCTCATGGAAAAAGTGAAGAAAATTGCTGTTTTTACTTGTTGGCAAGTTAAAAAATAGTCCGTTATTCAAGGAAAGGATTTTTAAAAATGAAAAAAAAAAAAATATTTTTTGACCGCTGCGAGGTGAGCAGTTATCATAAACCAAATATCATCAAAATAAAAAATAGGGATGCACTGATCATTTTACGAATTAAAATAGAATTGCCCTTATTCCTTTTCAACTGCAAGTATATTGTACTGGTAACGCTAAAAGAAAAGCTTAAAAGTTAATAGATTTTTATATCTTTTTTAATGGCAGGGGCTAAATTATGAATATGCAAAAGATTGTAGTACGCCGTTCATTTTAAATTAATAGTGCAATTAGATAAAAATGTATGTATTATTTGCCCATTATAACCGTCACCTGTCTTGCGGAAAAAGAATGATACATGACGGAAGCACGATTGTAATACTTCCCACAAATGCCGATAAAAATAAACCGATGACAATAAACATTGATCCCCACATATCGCAGTTCACACTTAAGTTTCCACGTCCCAACAGATTATTTTAATACGTAACCAATCACGAGTACGAATAAGATTGACCATTCACAAAGCAAACTTCAAGCCAATCACAACAGCGTAATGAAATTTATAAGGAAGTACATACCAACAAATCATAATCGATATTTTTTAATCAATCAGAAGGTGTGAATTTCTTAAATTAAACTTACCAATAAGAAGATATCAAATTTTGACTGATAAAACACTAACTGTCCCTGATTGATCGTAAATCTGTATCACGTAATCATCCACAAAACTTTACTTTTTTTTTTTTTTTTACACACATAGACCGAAAACCATCCGGACAACAAATTAATTTGACCAAACAGAAGAGCGCATTTATTTATCCGATAAGCATAAAACAATCTAAATCCATTTAATGTACCGTAAATCTGAAAATTCGAAACGAGTTTATCTTCCAGAATTCTTTCTTTTTTTTTTTTTTTAATATAAAACCGTAAATCCAGTTTTAAGTAGTTTTCATTCCATTTTTTTGGTATTAAAGAAAACAATGACCAATGATCAATGTTCATAAATCCGGGATGCTAAGTGTAAAATCAAGCAACCATATCCATTCGGTAGGGGACGATGAACGAGTGTTAAATTACAGAAATACTAATTACCCGTGAAAAGAAATTTAATCCAACAGAGTATGAAATCTGTTAAAAAGGGTTACCTATTTTCACGTCGGATATCGGATAACGATCCTTTATGGCGTTCAGCCGATGAAGAAATACGTTGGAAATTCAGAAAAGAAACGATTTCTGCCCAGAAATAGTGAAGTTCATCATACACTAATCGCATAACTAAAAACCTATATTTAGGAATTTATCTGACAGTAATGTACCATATTACTGTCTTCACGCAAAATAAGCAAAATCTTAATAAACTGGTGAACTGTTTTTAATAGGGATACGATATACCACCGGCGTGTTAGATTCAGCTTCTCGAGATCAGAAAGCCGTTTTGAGAGTAATTTACCTGAAAATACTGTAGTAATAACTTCAGTCTCCGATAATCAAAGATCACGTGATCGGTGTTTCCGTACGGCTGTACATTAGAGAAAATGTGACATATATAAAGTACGAAACGATGAATAATAAACGGCACATTTTACCGTTTATATTAAATAAATTAAACTTCCTGGTTATCAGTTAAGATTTTACTACATTATAAAACAAGGTTGATCAATTTTAAAATGTATAAAAAAGGTATTACTTTACGGTCGTGAAGTGCTAGGCTTAAAATTTAATACCGAACGACCGAAAAAAGATGGGAAACTTCTTGCGAAGCAGTAATGCAGCCATGAATTGCGCCGGAATAAATCGGGAAAATTAATAAAAAAAAAAGAATACAAAAAGGCCCGGGGAGAAGGTAGGACATTGAGATATGGTCCCCTATAAATAAAAAAGGAAATTACCTATAATGGCAAAACTGTTTCAGACCAAATTAAGGTTAGGTCGGTATTGAGTGAGCCGGGCGAAGGGGAGCGAGTGGGGAATCGTTTTTATGGAAAACAAGGTTATTACTCTGCCCCTCGTGCTTCCCTATCCATCCACCACTTCGCTTTAAGTTTCATCATAAAAAAAAAATGAAAACTTCACCTGGCCAATGTTTCACTCGACTTCTACAGCATCAAATAACCGAGAACAACACAGATATAGATAAGTCTGAACTAAAAAGATCATATGTTTAGCGGTCATATATATATCTCTGAATACGACTTTAAAATAACAAAGTAACACTGTGTAGCTGTGCGCGTAGTATAAAATCTTAAAACACAAATAAATAGTTAAAAATTACTCTCACAAATTTGTATAAACAAAAATAAATTAGTAACCGCGATTATAAATTTAGATGAAACAAGTATTAAATAGAATAATAATAAAACCTTATCGATTTTACTTTTTCTTCGTCTTCAGTTACTCATGAAGGAACAACAATTTCAAATCTTCTTATCTCTATCGTCATCGCGCCGATGACTCTGCCTATTCTGTATTCAGTTAGCTTGTAGAGTTACGAATAAACAAACATTGCGTTTGTGATTTCTGCCGAGTCGCTTCCCTTGTATCAGTGCCGATTTAAAACGTGGCCGTATCTATATATACACAATAATCATTACTCATATTAGTCACTGTAAAATTAATTAGTACTCATGTAATCAAACCATCATAAATTTTATTATGTTTTTCAATTCTATTAGAATCTTTGATCTTTTCATATAATTTCTCTTCTGTTTTCGTGTTCAACTTTGAGAAGCTTGTGAATGCTACCTGAACATTTGTACGCGCATTTTTTGTTTTTTTTTTTTTCCATCAGAGGATGAGATGAATGATCTGTAGCGTGTGTGAAAATGCCATACCTAACCCGGGACCTCCGGATGAAAGGCCGAGACGCTTCCACTCACGCCATGGAGGCCGGCACACAGTTTATTTACTTATTAAGAGTAGCATTTCGTGTGTTTTATGCTTAAGATCAACTTTTTATGTACTCTATCAACTCCAGAGTCAACCGTTACACGTGAATAAATAAATACATATATATGAGTGTATCAAAACTACACGGCAATCTCTCGGAAACGGATTCTATATCTAGAAATAAGAAAAAAGTTTCCAATAAACATATGCCTGAAAACGTTTTAGAAAAACTAGAGAATTGCCTAGGAAAGTACAATTTTCGTCTTCGATTTTTTGCGGTTTTTACCATTTTTCTTAAAAGCTGCAAAGAATACAGTGTTGGGACTAATTTTATTGAA
>JAAAKQ030146337.1:0-13085 GCA_010016005.3 Zanna intricata
ATTATGTCGAAAAGTAACCGTAAGTGTACCAATCTTTTGGTAATAAAATTATTGTTTTATATGAACTTGTCTTTTATATATAGCCTATCGGAGGTCGAAAAAAAACGGCCCTCGTATTAGTCGTGTACTTTTTTACAATATTTTATTTTTACAGAAAAATGCCACGTCTTCGTGGAAGAGCAAGAAATATTGGTCGACGTACTCAACATGCGAAATTAGTCCATAATCGTCGATTGAATAGAAAGTTGAAGAACACTCGATTGGTCGAATTGTAGTAACTGTACATGTAATGACTTTAGATATTGTAATAACTTTTTAATAAAAAGTGTTCATCAAAACGGTCCAAACTGTTAACAGCTTATTCAAAAAAGTTTAAAATTTTTAAATTTAAGATGTGTGTACAGGACAACGTCTGTCGGCTCCGCTAGTTGTTTTATATAGTAACCATAGCTGCATGTCCATGTTTGCTTCAACTGGTTTAGTTGTCATTCATATAAGCTGTTAGTGATTGTGTATAGCCATTTTTGTAAAATTTCCAATGAAGGAAAATACTGAACAATGGTACTTCCAAACTTTGTGTGAAACTAGACATTTGATTCTTTCAAATCTGTTGAGTGCTCCGTCCAACGTTATTGCTCGTTGCCATCTTGTATGCGAGGCAAGATCTGTCTCCGTCGAACCTGGCAAGTATCCAGTCGACTGTTATTTGGTAGTTTCAGTCGCCACACCACCCCGTTCATACCTAGCCCTTATGGGCTTTACACGAGATCATCTTCAGAACCTTGGAAAAAGGCATCCCAGCCTTGTTCTTGGCTCAGTCAGGATGCCACCAATTCGAATACCAGATTTGGTATTTCCATGTGTACTACTAGGAAATGTACTCTTTATAACAAAACACGTGTATGTTGAGTCTAAGATCGAGTGACATGAAGGAACTGAAATTAAAAACACAACTACCTACCCGGGAGAAGTTGAGTTCAACACGCTAACGTAACATAACTAAATTAAAAAAGACACGACAAAAACACAAATCTTATAAGAATAACAAAGCCAAAACAGGAAAGACCAGGCGGAACCCCAAATTTCCTACGCAATCCGTTCTTTTGCCAGGTATCCGATGAAATTTTCAACGATTATCCATTCGGCTCGGTTTTTACAATTCTCACGGAAATCTAATGTCGAACCGACAAATAAGCCTCCGTGCGCATAAGTTTGTTCTTTCCGCATTTGTAAATTACAAGGTATGCGTAATCTAGTTGTGCACAAACTGGACACACACTTGAATTCACGAGACCAAATCACTGGAGTCTGTTTCTATAGGCGCCATGACCAAAAGGAAATTGCCTCATATACTTATTAGGGTGAACCCAAGGGGCGCTCCATAAACCAACAACGTCTAGGAAGAGATGTTGCATATAAACCCTACCTTCTGCTTATCCCATCTGGCCTGCCATAAAGCATTGCTATGCCATTCTATCTCGCGATTTTTTCTCAAATCAGTTCATCTAACTTCTAAGCAGCATAACGCTACTCCTTTTTTGAAGCAATTAAATCTATCAGTTTCATGCCTGCAATCACCAGAATTGATTGCTTCCCATGAAATAGTAGTGAGCCTTGCGTAAATCCGTATGCAGAATACTCACAGTCTTAATTATAAGACCTCAATCAGGACCACTCATCGAATACCAAAGAAGGCACAACGGCCTTCTCCGCGACGTAATTAAGTTGCTTCTTGAACTGCAATTTCTCGTCAAGAAACACCCCGAGGTAATTTGGAAGTTGAACATATTTAATACGAAGGCCTGACATTGAAACACGAGCCTCACTGGCGAACAATATATTTTAATTTATCGACAATATATTAAAATCCGAAAAGAACAAGAAGCCAATTTCCATTGGTAGATCCCGATTTTGATGCGCAAGCCGCCGCCTAAGAGAATTCAACTCGCTTGCACCGCTTGAAATACGTAACTCCGACGAAGAGGATACACAACTGCCGGATAGTCAGCCGATAATATGCCAATTGAACAGCGACGAGGACATCAATCTTACGAAGATATCGTCGTTAAAATCCGCCGACTACAGCAGATGGACAACATAGTGTCGCAAACAGAGAAGGCAATCAAGAAATCCGCCGACGCTTTGAAGAAACGTTCAGCTTCCAGACCGAACAACACCAACGCCGCTACCACAACCGACACCAGCAAACCGAGCGCGAAGAAACGAAAAACGACAACGCCGCCTCAACACCAGCTGGTTTCTATCCTAATCTTCTTGCCCAACATTTATTACCGACAGTTAAATAACATCTCTTGATGCAATTCAACTGTCGAACTGTGTATCTGATCTTACACGATTGTGTTCATGGTCATATGAGCCCGAACACAGCGTGTTTTATATACTCTGATAAAGAGTATTGAATCCATCCGTCCTCAGCCCTATGAAACGACGTTGTTACGAAAGTTGGCTTTTTCACATTGAAACAATTTCTAATTTGCCACTTCGTACCCATTCGCAGAGATGATGAATGTGAACGGATCTTGAAGGAATTCGAACACAGCTCGTTCGAGTCAGGAAGTTTAGACCAGACGACAAGCGGTTCATCATCGTCAGCACACATACCACCGCCAAGCCACAGTTTGAAGACCTTCATATTGTACACAGATGCACCTGGCAGCATTCCAAGTGCCGATGTTTCATAGGAAAGGTCTACGAAGATGTTCCGGAACATCGCCACGTCACGCAATGCAGTAGTTGAAGCCGGCACTGGATCCGTATCGTCGACTATCTATCTGCAGACGGTCTGGCAATCATGGTCTGTGGATGGAATGAATGGCTAACACTTGGTAAAGTTAGATATATATTACTTGGACAAGATCAAGGGAATGTCACCGTGAGAATGGTGGCGCAATGGCACGTTGAGGTCCAAGGTGGTGGTCCGGGAACCAGGTCAGGAAATGACCAGCCTGTTGAATCTGGGGTACCTTCGCCTGTTAGAAAAAGAAGATGAAGCATAAAAATTAAAGATATATCCAGGATGAAAATTATCTCTCTCTTTAACCACACTTCTCAGGAGTGGTCGACCTGAGATTGTACAAGACTACATTTCATTCACATTCATACACATCATCCTCTTTAGTAATACCTTACGGTAGTTCCGGACGCTAAACAGATAGAGATAGGATGAAAATTATAGTTATTGTTTATGTCTGCGCTATGTTGTGAATAGAGAATTTGTTTCTCCAGAACAGTCATACCTTTCACAAAGAAGTCTAGAAATGGCTTTGAAAAAATTGATCCAGTAAGTGTGAAGAAACGTTGTGGAAGATTGGGTAGTGCACCATAATAACTTGCCAGCTAGCACTGCGTTTTCAGTTAAAAAATCTGTGTAGAAAAAACAATTCTGTTTGAAGGATCATCATTTCTGGACTCTGAAAAATAAAAAAAATTGTACAGTGAGATAATATGGTTATTCGGAGATTAACTTCAAGTCCTTGATATTTCACGAAAGAGGGGTGGGTATACTAGATCGTGGATACCGGTGTTCTTTGGTGGTTGGGTTCCAATTAACCACACATCTCAGGAGTGGTCGATCTGAGATTGTACAAGACTACACTTCATTCACATCAGCCTCTGAAGTAATACCTTACGGTAGTTCCGGTAGCTAAACAGATAAAGAGAGAGGGTAGCTATTCTATCTTTGCAGAGTTGAATCTAGTTCTAGTAGTGTTTTTGGAAATATCGCTTGCTTATTTATTCCTATAAAGCTTGTTCGAAATGGCTGCTGTCATTGAATGTTCGGCCGACTGTGAAGTGCGTGCCGTCAGCCGTTTCCTTCATGCAAAAAACTAGCCAACTGCTGAAATTCATCGTGAACTTTGTGCAGTATATGGAAGGAATATCATAAGTGACAGTTCTGGAAGACGTCTCGGGAAGATCGAACAAACTCTCACAGCAATGAAAGAAGTGGTAGACTCCCAACTGTCACAGATGAACTTGTTGCAAGTATCGATGTGAAGATTCGAAGAATCGTCGATTCACGATAACAGAATTATCCAAATTTTCCTCACATATTGCGAACAGTGCTGTATGAAATCGTAAATGAAGTTAGGCTTCTACTTTACGTTGAGGCCTGAAGTAAACAATCTGCATGTGTACAGTACGTCTAAATACACAACACAGTTGTGTACAACCAGCATACAGCCTTCAACCAGTTTATGCAATCCACCAATGGACAAAAATGAGATCACTTTTAAAAATATGCCGGCCTTCGTGACGCGAGTGGTAGCGTCTCAGCCTTTCATCCTGGAGGTCCCGGGTTCGAATCCCGGTCAGGCATGGCATTTTTCACACACGCTACAATTCATTAATCTCATCCTCTGATGATATACCTTAACGGTGATTCCGGAGGTAAAAAAAAAAAAAAAAAACCAATAAAACTTTTATTAAAAATAGCTACCACTCCATAAGAGTATTAATCATTACTTTGTTGTTAAACTCAGACTATCACATTAGTTATTATGTAATTATTAATATTTTAGGTCTGCAGCAATGTAAACAATCCACTATCACTGAAAAATTTATACTAATTTAAGTTTCCTAATTGTATAATATTCATATTTGCTACTTGAGGCCAAGAGTAAACAAATCTTCCGTGTATTAGTGCGAGTATTTGAATTGCAATTCAATACATATCGCCGGCCTCCGTGGCGCGAGTGGTAGACTCTCGGTCTTTCACCAGAGAGGTACCGAATTCGAAAGCCAGTCAGGCATGTATTTTCACTCACGCTACACATCATTTAATCTTCATCCTCTGTTGTAGTACCACTCTTTTTCTGTTTAGCGTCCGGAACTAGTGTAAGGTATTTCTTCAGAGGATGATATGTTTGAATGTGAATGAAATGTAGTCTTGTACAATCTCAGTTCGACCACTCCTGAGACGTGTGGTTAGTAGAAAGCCAATCACCAAAGAACACCGGTATCCAAGGTCTAGTATTCAAATCCGTATTAAAGTAACGGCCTCTACTAGGATTTGAATCTTAGAACTCTCGACTTCGAAATCAGCTGATTTGCGATGTCGCGTTAAACACTCCACCAGCCCAGCGGGCTCTGATGTAATACGTAGCAGTGGTTTATATAAACAATAGAGCATTACTTAATAGCTATTCTTTATTTTATGACACAGTTAAATTTTATATTTCCGGCACTTTTACAAACGATTACTTGTTCTTGTGAAGCAATGAAACTTCATTGCTATTTTAACTCTAGCGTTGTTAACTTCTCGTGATAGAAGTTGCTTTGAGTGAGGTTGTTTTGACGCGACAACGTCTAATAAATCGGTAAGAGCTGGGAGGCATTCACCGAAATCATCCATTACCCGAAGCCGTAACGCGGACTTCGTGCCTCTGTTGATCGGAGTGCGCTCGGAGCTGGCTCGCGCATTCGAACGCTCGGTTATGCTCGCATGTCTTCGTTTCGGTTCGTAACATTCCCGGCTGAGGACACGTCAGCGAAGTTTGACGCGTGTAAATCATTATTCAGGTAATAAATAATACATTATATATCTTGAAGTAAAACGTTGTCACGTTCAAATCTTGCCACACATCGTAGATGCACGCACCCAATTAATTAACCTCTGGAACTACCTCCTTTTTTTGTTATTAATTTGGTTTAAAAAAGTATCATACTGAAATTTATGACTTATTTCCTTTATTACATTAATAGAAATTAAGTTTTTGTTTTTAAGTGTCATGAAATTTAATAACTATGACCGAGAGTACTTCTTGCTGAATAGTTAAACACAGAAAAGTTAAAATATTAGGAAGTGGGTAAAGGACGGTAGTTAAGAATGTTTTCAAAAAAATTTCGTGAAAAATAC
Source organism: Zanna intricata (assembly GCA_010016005.3). Lineage (NCBI taxonomy): Eukaryota > Metazoa > Arthropoda > Insecta > Hemiptera > Fulgoridae > Zanna > Zanna intricata. Next base: position 5,879 of record JAAAKQ030146337.1, read on the forward strand.
CCAACATTAGAAATTAAACTAGTAAAAACGTTTATATCTGAATTCATGAGAGTATCCATTTCAAGTATAACCAGATCGCCAGCTGAAAAGAAAAAAAAAGAAAACATTCTTTTCTGACTGGTTTAAGAAGTACCAGTATAAAATCGGCAAGTAACGAAGTAAAGGTTGATTGTAGGTAATGTATGGGAATGAAGATGGATAATGGTGCATTATTAGTTTTTGAATCCAATAAATAAAGGTGATTACTACAAAGATATGAATGCTTTAAACTAGTTAAACCATTAAACTGGTTTAATACGATTATAAAATTAATTCTGCCGAATAATGTCAATGTTATGGGTAATTCACCATACTGTAATATTAAATTAGAAAAAATCCCGAATACATCATTGCTAAAAGCAGATATAGTATCATGACTCGGAGAAAAATGAATCCTGTTTGATTCTACGTTTTTAAAGTTTGAACTAGAAGTTCAAAAAATAAGCAAAAATTTAATAATGATGCAAGTGAACATGTTTGAAGCAAATGAACATACAGTATTATGGCTTTCACCACACGAATGCAATAGAACTAATGCGGAGACTTCAAACAATTGTAAATGAGGGTTTGAGAGGACTGCTTTAAAAAATGGGTGATTTGGTTGTCTTTTAGATGAAGCAAGGTAAGATGCTAGAAGCTGGTCCTGCCTATCCCAAAGTGATGGCTCACCGCAATTGACAAATGTGCTTGTGACAGGATTTGATTTAAAGGCACTTGCAACATTATGAAGAAAAGCATGGTGCATCATACAGCATACAGCATCTTAAGCATAGTATGACACACTGAAGAGTAGGTGATGCAAACATAATTCTAATGGGACCGAATTAAAGAATAAAAACATAGTATACATGATTGGACAGCTCCACATTTAGTGTTGGTAAGGACTCGTAGCATAAATAGAATTTTTAAACATCTCATTTTTAACTATTTTACATTTTTGACCCATGTAAGATGACCATCATAAAGTAAACCTAAAAATTTAATGTCAGGAGAGATTGGGTCTCCATTGAGATGGATTTATGAAATAAAATGGTCTTGTAGGCAAGAAAAGTCTACTCATATTGTTTTCTTAGTGAGAATGTGAAGCCTAGTGAAAAACACCTTGGATTAAGCTTCAAGCAAGATGTAGTATTCTGTAGTAGTCTCTCAGCTATCGCTGTTGAATGGTTTGAGATATATATAGCTACATCATCAACAAATAAAGAACATGAAACAGGTGGCTCCACAGATTTTATAATACTGTTGACGGCTATACTAAATAAGGTGGCACCACACACTTCCTTGAGGCAGTCCATTCTACAAGATGATGCTACTTGACACAGGATCTTCAACATGAACACAAAAAGTTTAGTCATTTAAGAAACCACTAATAAAGACATGTTGCCACAACTCTCCATTCTTTAAGGGTGTTTATAGAATAGCACATCGTCAGGCCATGTCGTATGTCCTACTGATATAAAAAAAAAATTAAAAAAATAGCAATGAGTTGCTGATTGAGTAAAAAAGCATTTTGGTTAGCTGTTTTCAGTAATATGACACTTCAGTCAATGGAAGATCATCCTTGGGAGAAACACCACTTTGTTCTGGATATATCAGGGCATATTTTTCTAAATACCATGTAAGCTTGCGGTTCACCATTCTCTCCATCACATTGCACAAAATGCTTTTTACGGAGATAGAGCGGTAATTTGAGGAGCATGCTTTGTCTCTACCAAGTTTTAAGAACTGTTACGACAGTGGCTTCCAACCAGATGATTGGGAAGACTTGCATAGAGAAAAACACATTATAATACTGAGGAAAGTAACAGGAAGTTATTTTATTCCTTACTTTCCCTAGTAAGCCCACCATAGAATGTTATCTTTTCCTGAGTACGGCTGTGTCATTTTTGAAATCTTAACATCAGGTTATTGTAGTAGATAACAAGTTAAGTAATTTCTACAAAGTATAGCAGAGAAAAGGTAATTAAAAAAATGAGTCTAAATTCATTAATCAAATGTGAAAATTAACTTTTTATTTTTTAAAAATAAAATAATAGTTGAATACTAGAAAATGAATCTCAAAAAAAGGGTTCATCCTCCATGTAATGTAGAAATGAATGTAATATTATCACGTTCTTTTAATTCATAATTTAGTTCATCCTGTAACAGAAAATAATTTTTATTAAATAACACTAAGCTGAAAAAAAATACATTTTAGGGTAAATAGGATAACATATATGTGTATATCAAATATCTGTAAGGAGTAAACTGCCACATAACAGAATATTAATGTCAGTGGTATTACTACTACTACTACTAATAATATTAATAATAATTATTATTATTATATAAATTAAATTCATAGAATTGACAAGTATGAGGAGTTGAATTCTAAACTTTAAATTGGTATCTTAATCCAAAATGTTTTTGAAATCTAACTCCAGTATAATTACATAATTTTTTTTTTTTTACCATGTTATATATGGTAATGTTTTAAAGTTTTCTTTATAATGATTACACATAATCATTATTTTCTTTATAAAGATGAATTATTTAAAGCACTAAGATAACATTATCTTCAAATAACCTACTTGAAGGTATCAAGGTTGTGATGACTGGTAACACTTTCTATCTTATACATTATACTAAACTAACAGTATTATCAAAAAAATTCACCCAGCTAAATCATATTAAGTTTAAAACACACTTAACTAATTCTTATTGAGAGATTTTTCTTTACTCTGCTAAATGCTTAACACAATACAGGATAAAATATAGCTGAACTTCAGTCATCAAGGGTAACCTCTAGAACAGTCAATCTTTATGTTGAAAAATGATTATTACATGAAAACTAATTTAAAAATGTAAAATTAAGTTAAAAAAATTTTTGGAATCAATTTAATATAATATTTTTGAAGTAAAAACTTTTTTTGGCGCATTGTGCCAGACACTATTATGATAGACTTTTGCATGGAGAAAAAAATAGGATACTCATAATTAAAAATAATCACAAGGCGCTAAGCAAATATATTGGATGGTTTGTCAGGGACCATGACTGCATGTGCTAGTGATATATAGTGCATGCGCCAGTCGTGGAATCAGCTATTGCTTACGTCACTTATAGTTGTGATGTCATTAGTTATCAATTGTCGATGATTGTCGAATGCTTTGTTTCTCTATCTATGTTTCACTTCCACCGCCCGCTCTGTATTGTGTGATTCACTCGACTCACCGCTGTCACCAGATACCCCCTCCAATCTACATTACAACTAACACAAGAGCATCATCATTTCTTCTTTTAAAAGAAGAAATCGTTCTTTTATTATAATGAATGTACCGGTTATTTTTATCACTCTCTTTTTCTCTTGCTACGAGTGCGGCGTGCACACACACACACACACACGCACACACAGGGTTAAAATCATTCACGCAGTTGTTACCTCTATTTTTAATTCCTCATACTTGTGAAAGATATGGAGCAAGAATTTATACATATATGAGTATAATACATATAGAATGAGAGGTGAAAGAAAAAACAATGATGATCTGTTGGTGATTCCCCATAAACTTCTCTCTCTTTCTGTATACTTACGCATATGCGCATATATGTTACATCAATATATGGTAAAGAAAGATTTTGATTCCACTACTTTTTCTTTCTCCCACTCTTTTTCTCTCTTTCTGTATACCAGTACGCATATACATATACATTAATACAGTATAGAAAGACTGTTACAGTTATCTGGAGCACGTTTCTTTTGTCATCGAATGGCTTCGACGACAGTGGAACCTCAACATATTTTGGTGGCCCTGAAAACGCCGTTTTTTGTGTCTGAATGGCTTCGGTGGCTCGTTGTTTATAATCTCATCATAATTGCCCTGAGAAGTGCTGTTGTTGCTAATCTAATACTCTGGTCTCCTTTCGTGCGTCCAAAGTACTTGAGCTTTCTGTACAATCATTGGTGTCTAGGACTGTGACTTGCATGTGTAGCAGTTACAGCTCCGAAAGCGGTAATATTGTCTGTGGCTCTAGTGAGTGCGATTAGTTATAAAATAGGTTTGTCAGTATTGTTCTCGAAAGTAAAAGCATTGATTTTGACGAGTGTCGACCTCATCGTGGTTGAAAGGTGGCAACGACTCCTGGTTGTAAGTCCCTGTGATAAGCAATGTGCATTTTTAGACCTAGTCCTGCTTGCGTTCGCCACGAAAGCCGTAATCTGTGGTTGTTTCTCGACTAATGCAGTAGCGGCCAACAGGCACAAAGTGTGACAGGAGAATATAGAAGGTACCCGGCTGCCTGTAGCTCGCTGCGGGCAGTTGTCACGTTCGTGGCTTCGCCCAACCAATTTGGTAGGTAGGAAGACGTCGAGCGTATTAGTTAGTTCAGCAGTAATAGGGAATCTCCGGCCATGGCCAAAGAGTTCCAAGTTGTAGGAAAGCCTCGGCGGAAGAGGAGGCCGATCCTTTATCGTCGTCCTCCTCGACATCTGATGAGGAGTTCGCTTCGACGGTGGAAGTAGGGCCATCGGTCCGGGAATCTCCCCCGATGATAGCGGCATTTCAGAAAGCGAAGGGCAGACCTGGCAGTTCTGCCCCGCTGGTTAAAGACGTCGAGGGCGACCTGGACTACTTAGTAGTTTCTGTCCTGCCCAAAGACCATAAGCGGAAGTGCGAGGAAGACGATTCTTCCCAGAGTTTTTAAGGTTAGGGAGACTCTCTCTGCTTTGGCAAAGGGGTTTGAAAACTTAACTTCCAAACCCAAGGAGGATAAGGTAGTCGTCCAAAAATTGCCGATTCCGGTGCAGCCCAGGCGCTACGCCGAGGTTGTCAAAGCCAAGCGGAAATCCAGCCAGGCCAGGAAACCCGAGGTGCTCTTCGTGAACAAAGCAGAGGGCTCCACAAAGAGTCCCAAGGAGTTGAAGCAGTTGCTTTGGGTTGCCCTTCGTGACAGCCGGAAGGGACTGCGGATTAGGGATATTAAGGAGACCAGCAATGGTCTGGTTGTGGTAGCGGATGACAAGGAGACAGCTCGGGCCATCACCGAGTCTCCGGCGGTCAAGAAGCTTGAGGTCAGGGTGGACCCCAAGCGCAAGCTAGGCCCCGAGTCATAGTCTATGACATTGAATGCAGCCTGTTAGATCCGGAGGTTCTCTCTCTTCTGCGGGAGCAGAACACGGAGATGGATGAGGCTACATTCAAGAATGAGTGGAGGTTAGTCTACAAGACTGGTAAGCGGGATGCCGCCAAGTATCACGGCGTTTTTTTTTAAGTTTCTGCTGGTCTCCTTGAGAGAACCCTGACCCCCTCTCGTGCGTTCAGAGTTTCTTAGAGCTTTCTCACAGATTTTGTTGTTTAGGGCTGTAGCTTGAGTGTGTACCAGCTACAGTTCCGAAGGCGATTAACTATTGTGTCTGGCTCAAGTAGTGCGAATAGACTCATTTTGTACCCGGCAGTAAAAGGTGATTATTTGAACGTAGTGTCGACCTCAAAGTTGGTGATCGGGTGGCAACGACTCCTGGTCGTAAGTCCCCGTTACGAGCAAGGTCGCTTTTTAAGACCTAGTCCTGCTCGCGTTCTTTTAAGAACGAGGGCCGTAATCCGTGGTGTAATAACCGATCCAGTAGCGGCTGAGAGGCACATTGCGTGACAGGGGAATATAGTAGGTCCCCAGCTGTTTGTACTCACTGCGAGCAGTCGTCACTTTGTGGGTTCGCCCAATTTATTCAGTAGGAGGAAGACAGCGAGAACTAGAGTCTGGTTAGCGGTAGCGGTAGGGAATCTCCGGCCATGTCCGAAGATTTCCAGGTTGTAGTTAACAAGCCCCGGCGGAAGAGGAGGCCGGTACCTTTACCGTCGACCTCCTCGACAAGTGATGAAGAATTTGCGTCGGCTTCGACCATGGAGACAGGGACACCCGTCCGGGTAGTTCCTAAGGTATTAGGATTTTTCTGAGGCGAAGGGCAGACCTGGTAGTTCTGCCCCGCTGGTTAAAGATGTTCAGGGCGACTTGGACTATCTAGTTGAGTTTCTTTCTCGCCCGAAGGCGATCAGCGGCAGTGCAAGGAAGAGTATTCTTCCTCGGATACTAAAGGTGCGGAGGCCCTCTCTGTTCTGCAGAGGGGTTCGAGACGTTGGCTTCCAAGCCCAACGAGGCCAAGGTCGTGGTGAAAAAGTTGCCGGCCCCGGCGCTACGCCGAGGTCGTCAAGTCCAAGCGGGAATCTAGCCAGGCCCGGAAAGCGGAGGTTTTGTTCGTGAACAAGGCGGAGGGTTCCACCAAGACCCCAAAGGAGATGAAGCAGGAACTTCAGGTTGCCCTTCGTGACAACCGGAAGGGACTGCGGATTCGTGAGATAAAGGAGACCAGCACTGGTCTGGTTGTTGTTGCGGACAATAAGGAGACAGCTCGGGCCATCACAGAGTCTCTGGGTGAAAAAGCTTGAGGTCAGGGTTGACCCCAAGCGGAAACGTAGGCCACGTGTCATTGTGTATGACACGTACCGCAGCCTGTCTGATCAGGAGGTTGTCTCTCTTCTGCGGGAGCAGAACACTGAGATGGACTTGGCTGCGTTCAACGCTAAGTGTAGGCTGGTCTTCAAGACTGGTAAGCGGGATGCTGCCAAATACCACGGCGTGTTTGAGGTTTCTGCTGGTCTCCTGGAGAGGTTCCTCAAGGAAGGTAGGGTTTTCCTAGACTTCACGTTTTGTCGTGTCAAGGAGTTCCTTGAAGTTCAGCGTTGTTTTCAGTACTGCAGATTTGGCCACAGGGCCAAATTCTGCAAGTTTGCGTCGGTCTTAGCGCATTGTGGCGAGGAAGGTCACAAGCGCGACGACTGTCCGCACAAAAACGAGGCTCCGGTTTGCGTGAACTGTAAAAGGTTCCGCAAGTTTCATAAGCACTCTACCAATAGTAGAGACTGTGCAGCATACTTGTGAGGCGTTGATCAGTACTTCGCTTTATTAGATGGTTAGGTTTTGTCAACTAAATGCCCAGGGTGCTTATGTTGTCCAGATGAGTTAGGTGACATCGTTGAAAAACAGGGCCTCGATGTCGTTCTTCAACACCAGTATGTAGTCAAGGGTGATCTGCCAGGCTTCCCAGGTTGGAATAAACTTTTCGTAGCGGATAGTAAGTCCGCCGTTCTGTGCAGGAAGTCTTTAGATTGCGTTTTCGTGCGGCAGGCCTCTGAC
>JAAAKQ030146359.1:0-13084 GCA_010016005.3 Zanna intricata
CAGGTCGACCACTCCTGAGAAGTGTGGTTAATTGAAACCCAACCACCAAAGAACACCGGTATCCATGATGTAGTATTTAAATCTGTATAAAAATTTTTATCTTTACTAATTTAGTCCAAATTTAGATCTCTTTATGTTGACATATACAACAGTAATTTATATGTATTCTTCAATAATGTAACATACAAATCAAATTAAGTGTAAACATGTTAATATACAAGGGTCATTCGGAAAGAAAAGAAAATTTTTTTTTATTTTGAATTTTTTTTATTATAGCCAAAAAAAACTTTTTTACAACATACCTGCCGCTACAGTGAGGTTGTTTTTGCAGTGTCTGTCGTGAAACTTGGATCTTGAACAATGCATTAACATTAAGTTTTGTTTTAAGTTGAAAAAAGTCCCAAAGAAGCTTATGAAATTTTAAAATCATTGTATGGTGATAATGTGGTAACTTTGAATACTGTTTACAAGTTACAAGTGGTATGAGCGATTTAAAAGTGGAAATGAGTAAGTTAAGGATGAGGAACGGTCAGGACGTCCTTTGACCTCAAAAAGAGGTGAAAATATGTAAAAAGTGTATAGATTTGCCGTGCTAAATGTATAGATTTTAATGGTAACTATGTTGAAGAATAAATCAAAATGTACTCAGAAAAATATTGTTTTCTTATCCAGAATGGAACTTTTCATCCAACTCTTGTGTTGTACTAATCCAACAATAATTCGTGTATCTTCATTATATTTTATAAAAAAAATCACCAGTTGGGAAAAAAAAAAATCATTTTTGTGAAATGCACAAGCTAATATTTTTGTGAAATGTGCAAGTAATTTTAAAGTGTCCTTACGTTTGAAATGTCTGCCTTATTAAAATAATATAAAAACTGCATCCTAAACCAATTCAGTTTCAGGAAACCTGCTTGGGGAATTTGGGAAAGCTTTATTAGAAATTGATAAAAGTATTTTCTTTCAGTTTTTAGCAAAATTATTTCATTTCTTAAATTTGTTAACCAGGTTTTTACTATTATTATATATTAAATATGATCATAATTTCCATATAACATTTTTTGTTATTATATTATGTATTATAAACTTCAATATGTGCTGAAACTTTATTAGAAAAATTATTATTGTTTTATTAGGGGCATCAGTTGCTGCTTTTGGTCCACTTGTTGCTCCAGTGTTAAGATCAATTACTTCCAAACTAGTTCCACCATCTGAAAGAGGTAATCCTACTTGCAATATTAAAATACAGGTACATAGTGATAATACAGGTGCAGTATATTGGATACAGGTAATCCAATTTGTGACAAATAAAATTTGTAAAATTAATTTATCACTTAAATGTGATAAGTGCATCACAATTAAGTGATGCATTGTTTAATGGGTCATATATTTCACCTAATTGCAATCTGGAGGATTACAATAATTATGTAGATATATTATTTTCGGTGATTGTCAGTTTGGATAGGAAGATCTCATTGATGGGCGAGTGTAATTGTAAATCAACAGTAACTAACTGCTAACTGGTAGTAATTATACTAACAGAAGAGGTGAGATATTGTCAAAATTAATATCACCCACATGGTTGCACTGCCTGAATGATGGTACACTCACTTATGTAGCACGAGGTCATTCTTTGGTGCTGGATTTAACTCTTAATAGACAAACATTGGAATCATAGGTTGTGTTTATGGCAGGTTTTGGAAAATGAGGTCGCTAGTGACCATTGTGCCACAATTCTTGAGATCAATGAAGTGTTACCTCATATCCTACTGATGGAGCGACTAATGCGACTTACGAAATGGCAAGCAGAAGTAGTTGCAAGGAACACGGCAGTTATTCCTAATAATGACATGCAGGTTACAACTGAGAGATTCTAAGAAGTCATTAAAACTGAGATTCAAAGATTACCTGCTCGAACATGAATATATAAATTGGCACTGGTGGACATTGGCCATTGCTAAAAAATGGTGTGAGTTACAAAGATTTAGGCGAATCAAGCAAATCTTACACCCGTGGCTTGTAATAGGTACGATGCTGCGGCACAACAATTCGTCACATGCAGAAAAGAATTAAATTTTGTGATTAAGAAATCTAAAACAGCATGTTGGCAAAAGTTTTGTGACGATTTGGATAATGACACGTAGGGATGGGCATATCAGATTATCACCAAAACATTTGGAAGGCGTCTGCCTGTCCTCATGGTGGAACAGGCTTTGTTTCAGCTTGAGAAATTATTCCCAAGAGGCGATAAGTTAATCCCAGAAGCATTTGTATATAAAAACAGAAGATTTACATTAGATGAAGTTGAAGCTGCAGTTGCCAAGTTGGCAATAAAGAAGAGTCCGAGTCCTGATGGTATCCCTGCACTAGTAATTAAAGAACTTATGAAATTGGTTCCCTGAGTGATTGTTAATATAATAAACCAGGGTCTAGGGAATGATGTACACCCATATTGTTAGAAGGAATCTAGATTAGTGTTTCTTCCAAAACGCCGTGGTAATTGAATAACGATGGAGTATCATCCTCTTTGTTTAGTTAACAATATAGGGAAGGTTGTTGAAAGATCATTGGCCGAACGAATTATACGCAACATGTATATGCATACAGAAAATACTACTAAAATAAAAGGTATTTAAAGGCAATAAAAAGATTAAAAACATAAATTTCATAAAATTAATATAAAAAATTATTTAAATTCTACAAAGTGTTGTGAGCTCTCTGGAATATGTATTATTACTTTTTTAATCTTTAAAAAAATATTTTTTTCTTAATTTTCTAACATATTTTCTTGAATTTTCACAGAAAATGTGTTGAATTTCAGAATGATATTAGGCTGTATATCTTTATGCTATAAAAATCCAATAGTAAGCAATCATGACAAAAAAGTACATTATCTTGAAATTACCTATGTAGACGATATAATTCTTAATTTAAAAGTGATTATACGAGGTATATTCAGAAGGTAAGGTCACAAGACGCTTGGAGCACTAGGGAAATTAGTTTTTACATAAGTTTCCACACCTGCGCTGTAGGTGGGTTGCTGAGCAAAAGAATGAGTGGTGAAACAGGTCAGTAGCTTGACCGATATCATCGCAGTCATGTTTCTAAATGGACGCTATCATTCCTAATCCCGCCAAGTGCGAAATGAGAGGCCTCATCTGCTATCTTTTTATTGTTAAAAAGCAGAAACCCCTGTATGTTCATTGTGAAGTTGTTACTGCTTACATAGCATCATGTTGCGTGGAAAAGTGGCAAAGTGGTGTAGAAGTTTTAAAGATGCTGAACAAAAGTTCACGACAAAAAACGGAGCGGCAGATCTTTGATAGTGACAGATGAGTTTGTTCAAAAAGTTGAAAAGTTGATTCACCACTTTGCAATGACCATCGTTTGACGGTGGATGAACTCCATGAAATTTGCCTGGAAGTCAGCTGTACTGTGCTGTATGAAACAATCACAGATAGTTTAAAATTTTGGAAGCTGTGCGCCCGTTGGATACCGAAAATGCTAACCGACGAACACAAAGCAAACCGAGTTTGTGCAGCAAGTGAGTTCCTTGACCATTATGAAGAAGAAGGAGAAAGTTTTATTGACTCTATTGTGACAGGGTACGAAACATGGTTTGCTCATTACAGCCCTGCGAGCAAAAGACAGTCAATGCAGCGGCGGCATACTGTTTCCCCTGCTGCCAAAAAATTAAAACAAAGCAAAGTGAAAAAAAACTCATAGCAACTGTGTTTTGGGACCGCAAAGGAATATTACTTTTCGATTTTTTGCCAAGAGGAGAATCAATTAATGCTGATCGATACTGTGAGACATTTCAGAGACTTTGTCGAGCCATTCAAAACAAAAGGAGGGGGCGGTTAATAAAAGGGGTTTGTCTTTTGCACGATAATGCTCGACCTCACACAGCAAGAAAAACAGCAGACCTTTTGACATCTTTTGGTTGGGATTTTTAAACCATCCATCCCATAGTCCTGATCTTGCACTTTCTGATTTCTTCCTTTTCATTCATCTAAAGGAGCATCTCAGTGGAAAACGATTTTCATCCGATTTGAAGATTAAAGATGTGGTCTACGAATGGTCGAGGGAGTTGGTGGCAGGTGACTTCAACAAGGGTATAGAAAAATTGATTCCATGGCTCACTTAGTGTAATGATTTGAATAGTGACTATGTTGAAAAATAGTTATATACCTATATAACATTCCATGTAAGTTTCATAAATAAATTCACTTTTTTTTTATTTTTAATATTTATTGTGACCTTACTTTCCGAATATCTTGTATAAATTATGTAGGCTACAAGAGAAACTTTCAGATGATATAAAACATGTCATTGAAGTTGTAATAAAGGATAAGCTTAGATGGAAAAAAATCTTTAGAATTACCTCCTATTTTTTGTTAAGGTAATTTTCCAAAAAAATCCTTTAAAAAATTGATATAAACATTTTTGGAAAAGTTTTTGAAAAATATGAAAGCTATATTTTAACTTTTGTCAATTTTAATTTTTGGACATTTTGGTTTTAAAAATGTAATTATTTATCAATAAAATGTCATATATAATATGTACTAATAATTTTTGTAGTATTAAAAAAAAATTATGTTAGGTTTCAGTGATTTTAACACTTTGTTTCAAGTAGAATTAAAATGTTGAAGCTTGTATTTGTTCCTATTTGTTTGTTCACTATTTATCAGAATATTAAGAAAAGATGAACTCCTAAATAAAGTAGAAGATAATACTTTGGCTGACATCTAGGGTAAATCAGTAGTTACTTATATATAAACATTATATTTGAGAATTATTCACTGTGTGAGTTATTGTTAATAAGCTACCTGAGCTGTCAATAGTAATAAAATTTATTAAATAATTTATTTTTTATTGATTGATTAGAATTAACATTACAAACAAATCACTCTAAGAAACTAGATAAGGTTTATTTCAGATTAACATTATATAATAAATAATTATTACTGTTTTAGTAATTATTTCAGTTATTGTTGATCAGTATTATTAAAAAAATTTAATTTAACATAATTTATTTAACATGTTCCTTTTAATATTATTACCTCAACATATTTTAATTACATCGCTACTGTTCAGATAAATAAAACTTGTGAAAAAAATAAGTTTGAAATGATACATATTTGAAAATAATTTTTTTTTTTATTAAAAATAATGCATTCATAATTATTAGACAAAAATTGTTAGAAATATGTAGAGATTAATTGCTGTTAATAAGGGAAGAAAAAGATTTTTCTATCTGTATATTCATTTTTTTGTTAATGTATAAACTGAAAGTATTCAGTTAGCTTACAGAGTGAGGAATAAACAAATTCATTTGTGTGAGTGAATTAGTCATGATACTGTTGAATCACATCGCTTGCATCAGTGCCAATTCACAACACGGCCATATCTATATGCAACACTATCATTACTCACTTATAGTCACCAGATAATTAATTTTCCTTGTCACTTATGTCATATGATTATGTTACGTCATGTTTTGATTATGCAGAGCAATCAAAAGTTTATTATGTCATCAGTTTTATTAAAACAATCTTTTCATATAAGCACTGTTTTGTTTTCGTGTTCAATTTTTATGTTTCAGTTACTTATCTACTCTAATATTATTTAAAGTTAATATAATGATATTTTTTTTTTTTAAGTTTTCTGTAATGTGAGTGTAGTGTATTCCTAGATTTATGTCTGTACGACTTGAGTTATACCATTTTTTGATACCATATCTGATATTGATTCAACAGATAATAGAGCATTGATTACTGAAATCCCCTCCAAAAAAAAAAAATGTAAAAAAGCCCTCAAGTCATGTGGAAAAAACATAATTTTAACTGTTTAGAAAAGCAAATTGAATCCAACAGCATTGATTTCGGATGTTGTTAATAAACTGCTAACATAAGTGGAAGTTGTGCTGCTTCAGAGTACAATATAATTCGGGAATATAAATCTACTAATGAATTATAGTTTCCTAAAAAAAGAAAACCCTGCAGATCAATTGAAGAAAAAGTTAACAATTTTGATAAAAATGTGACATGTAATCTTATAAATATAATGTGACACGTACATGAGTTTTATTTATTGAGAAATTGTTTAGCAATGTGTTACCTCTGGAAGATAATTGGGTTATTGTCTTAGACAACATCTCCTATTATTCATGTAAAAAGGAAAGAATTCCAGCCGTGTCTTGGAAAAAGAATATCAAAATGTGGCTAGTTGAAAAGGAGTGATTTTTGAAGAGGATGAACTTAATTTCTAATTATTGCAAACAATTTTGCGTATTAAAACATATTTTAATATGTATAAAATTGACAAGTTAATAAGATCCAGTAGTAAAACCGTGCTTCGATTACCTACCTAATCAGTTGAGTTAATTTGGGGATACATCAAAAGTTATGTAAAATCAGAAAATATTGCTTTATATCTGATGTTAAGAATTTATATTTAAAAGCCATTGATAAACACTGGCCAGCAGGAATGGAAAAACTGTATAAAATAAGTAATGGATACTATTGAACCATATTATTGGGAATTGGATAACAATTAATGAAAAAAGAAAATTGAGCCTCCCATTTATCTCTTGCTAACAGCATTACATATTTCTCGCAGTCAGATGATGAAAACTGAATTGAATTCATTGTTTATTTATTATCATAGAAATTTAATCTAACATATTTGCAATATTTTACTGTCACAACTCATAAAAAAATTCAAAATATATATATAATAATTTAAAATATAACAGTGTATAGTTACCGAATATTAACATTGATATGCGTCAGGATTTACAGGAGATGCTTTTGAATCGGCTGCCTGAACAGTCATACACGCAGTTTGTTTACTTCAACTCTATAAGCTAACTGAGTAAAATATAGATTATTTTTTTTGTTACTTCATAATTGTGTGTTAAGGCCAAGTTTGGGAATTGTACATTAAAAACTTTATGTTTTTAAGTCTGAAAAATAAATTTTGTAAGTCAGCTGTTGATAATTATCTAGAAAATCCCTGTAATATATTTCTCTCCCTTTTTCTGTTTAGCCTCTGGAACTGCCATCAGATATTAACTTCAGAGGATGAATGAGGATGATATATATGAATGTGAATGAAGTGTAGTAAGAAATGAAGTGTATCCCTGAAATATATTTAATAATGATCAAGTTAACTCAAGCCAATAAGGGTTCGAGTTTTATTTCTGGTAAATTTTATTGCAATTCATGCATAAAATTTATTAATTGCCTTATTTTTTTTTGTTTCAGGTAAAGCATTCAGTATGTTGACTGTTGCTGATACTTCAGTGCCTGTTATTTCTGCTGCAATATATACACAGGTATATAATGCCACCATTAATACAAGACCTTCCACATTCTTTTGGGTTACTGTTATTACACAGTTACTAGTATTTACCATTGGATGGTGAGTGTACTTTTTTTAAAATTATTTAAGTAGATTTATAGTAAATGATTTTGTAGTAAAAAAATCACAGAAATTTTTTTAAGGTATTGTACTGTAGCAGTTAAGGCAAGTAGGATTCCCCAACAAATGTTAACTGATAATTTGAAGTTCACTATTCCCAACCTCACTACACAGAGGATTGTTATAAGAAAATTATGAAAATCAATTGTAATTAATAAACATACAATTGTAATGCGATTGTTCAAATCAGAATTTATTTTTTTTTTGGGTAGTATAATTTTCTGAAAAAATTAAGTGTTGAAATCTTAACTTTATTTAGGTATTAGTAAGTTCAGCCGGCCTCCGTGGCATGAGTGGTAGCATCTTAGCCTTTCATCTGGAGGTCCCAGGTTTGAATCCTGATCAGGCATAGAAAAAAAAAACTAAGTTTTACTAAGTTCATCCTTTTTAATATTGCATTAATGTTACATTGTTATTTTTATTCGCATGTAACACAGATAAATTTCATACAAAGCAGATTTATTTGTGAAAATTTTTATACAAATGAAATTTTATCAGAGATTTTGTGTACTTATTTTTTTTTTTGTAAATTCATTATTTAAATCCTTAATAACTGTATAACATAATGTTGCATGTATAATTTTTATAATGTAGATTTAATTACATTAGTTTGGGTATTTATATTAATAAAAATCTGTAGCTAATATCTTTTAATAGATATTAAACTTTGTAGGTGAAGCAAAATGTATCTGATCAGATTATAGTGTTAGTATAACAACTATTATACTTAAAACAATTATTTATTGTAATATTTTTATACATATGATGGTTATTTTTATATTAAGCATATATGATTGCTGAAGAGTCTACTTTTCATTCTTTAGTGTAGTAAGGGACTTGCCCGGTGTTCTTTGGTGTTTGGGTTTCAATTAACTCACACTCAGAGGAATTATAAACCTGAGATTGTACAAGACTGCACTACAACATATATATGTCACTATCTAAATTAACCTATGCCTCTTGTCCCATTAATTATAGTTTAATGCCTTGCCTATGCTTAGCTAGTAGTATCAACATTAAAGATAAATAGTAAATTTATAGCCCTAGAGATCATATTTAAAGAGTAAATTATATAAAGGAAATTTCAGAACATTTTACAATGAATCTTACATGAGCAAGAAATTTTCCCAATTTATCTTATTATTTTTTGTTTTTAAAATTGAAGATTAAAACATTTAGTAGATTTTTAAATATTAAAAAGACAAAACTGTTATTTTCAGCTTTTTTGTATGCTATTTATAAGTTACAGTACTTAAAGAGATAAATTAATATTGTGAAAATAAGAATGACTTCTGAATAAAAAGTAAGGTAGCCTGATTATTAAAGATGGGTGATAGAGGCTGATCCTGATATTTTATCTGTTCCCTTTGTAAAAGACTTATAATTTTTAATGAAATAATTTCAAAGATATATTTCATTTGATTTATAAAAATTAATTTTAGAGATAGTGTGGCAATGGCGATGGCAATTTCATTTGCATTTGTAATATGTAATTCTTGTTTCAGCTATATTCATTATTCTCTTGATGGGAAAATAATTGAACAGGCTGAAGATCCAAAACAACAGGACCCTTCAATTTCAAATTTACCTGAAGATAGTATTGAAAATGTGTTAAATTAATTTCATCAAGATCTATATTCTTCATATTGTGCTAGTTAGTTAATTAAATTAATTATTGTATTACTGACTTAAACAGTTTAAAGTTCTAAGAACACTTATCAGTATTATATAATAATTTCAAGGATTTAATATAATCAGGGATGCATATAAATTAATTACTAACTGTCTGTTTTTAAAAATGTTCTATTTAAAATTTTATTAGAATATGTTCCTGTGCAAACACCATGAAGGGCTGTTTACCGCAATTGAACAGAATTATTAATAAATATTAAATAAAATTAATATTTATAAATTAATATATATTATTAATTGTACTGTTGCTTACAAAATATTTTTTAACTTTTACTGAACAGAGATAGGATGATAGTTTATCAGTTTCCTCTCTAATTATGTGGAAAAAAATAGTTAGGATTTGGAAGGAGTAACTAAAAGAATGCATAAGTTTACTAATAACATTGTGAGGAAGAGTAAATTTAATAAAGAAGTAAACTAACTAGGATTTACAGATGATTTTGCCATACTTTCCGAAAATCTAACTGATGCGGCAACACAATATTTTAGAATAGGTAGTAAGACAAGTTTAAGAATCTGTGTAGAAAAAGTTAAATTCATATCTGAATTTAGAGTACTCTGAGATTTTTGTTAACAAATATCAATCAAAAAGAAAAGGTTAAAAAATTTAAATATCTTTGGAAAAACAATTCAAGAAAATGGATTAGAGAAATCCACCATTGATGATAGAATTCATAGAATGCGAAGAGAATTTTGTCTGATGAACCCCTAGGCTAGATGGAAAGGGGCTAGTTGACACTAATTACCCACTAACAACCCTTCGACAAAACTCTCTGTGCAAAATTCGTGTCCTTTTGCAACATTTTCCATATAGTTGGTTGCGTTTAATGTGCTCTACAAATGCATTTTAAATGTGTCCGATTGAAATTGGCTCATTGAAAATTTTTTAATTAATATCTGACAAAAGAACTGTTATTTCTGCCTTTTAAAAAATTGTAAATATGACAAGAATTACAGAAGCCCTTATGTGAAGCTGGGAATTTTACAATTGTAAGCCTAAACATGAAATGAGTAACATGCATATCAAAATATATTACCCATTGAGTGCTGTGTTCTATTTTGTTTTCAAACTCATTCAAAAGTTAATGCAAGGTAATAATTAAATACACTAAATAATGGAATCAGAAATTACAATAGAAACTAATTATGTTTAAATGTTAGAATAAAATAAAACTATTTTAATTAAAGAGGGTGAATATTATCAATTCACAAAAAAAAAAATTAAAATTTCCCAAGGTTACTGTCATAAGAATCATCATTGTGATCTTCACTATCTTGTAAAGAAATAATAAATGATTCCATAGTATTATCAATAATGTTCTTATATATAATAATGTTATAATAATAATGTTCTTGTATTATCAATAAATGTTCGCATATATTCAGCTTCTATTTCCTTAATTTTATCAAAGTTTTCACTTTCCATTGTTTATATTGATGTTGGCTACTTTATTTTCACATAGCCTTTGAACATCTTTGATATTAAAAGTTACATTATGACTTGCTATGCATCTTTTACCTTTAGACCAAACCATTTAATAGCATTTAGATCTGGGTAGATGGAGGTAGTCAGAGAACATCATGCTTTTTGTAAAATATGTTAAACACAAACAGGAAACTTTTCCCCGTTTACTTTTACCAATTCATACAATTGTGGTTTCAGCATTGAGAAAGAATGAGGAATAGAATGCTTCTACAACTATTTTAACTTTTTTTTCTTGAACTAGAAATTGGTAATTTTTCTAAAACTGCCTGTAATAAGGTGCATTGCCAGAAATATCAGGAAGGTTTGGAATTAACATCTCTTCTGTCCATTTTAAGTAATTTTCCAACTTCATTTGATCTCGGTAACTGCAACTTTTTAAACTCACTTGCAAAGTTAGAAAGGCATATGGTATCCAATTCTTTTATTTTTTTCTTGAACTTATTTCTTGAATAACAAATGGAATTTTTAAAAGCTAATATTACCTTCTTCATGGTCAGCAGTGTATGTATTTCATGAAATCTGTTTATAATCTTCTCACCAAACACTTGTCAAAGTCCATGTAGTCATGTTTCAGGCATTTCATGGGGTTTGTGAGAAAGAAATCTCTACTGGATTTTTGGTTAATTTTTCTTACAACCCCTTTTCTCACTAATTAGACTTGTGATTGAGGCACCCCATATGCTTCTTTCTTCACATTTTTAATGTGAACCAGGTGTTAATATTAATTTTTAAACTTCAGAAGTTCATTCATAGTTATAAAAAACTAAAAATGCACAACTGATTGTAAAATGTGATAACTTTTCTTATTCAAAACTTGAAGATGAAACAGAATTTGCAAACGCTTCCAAAGGGTCAACAAATACATAACAACTAGTTAATTAGAGTATACTCAAGCATTCAATAATGGCTTAGGGTAATTATTTATTTTTACATTGGCCTGGCTGTGTTTGAAAACTATGAGCACAAAGCAAAGAATATATTGTTTCTCAATATGATTTTAAGAAAGACATTCATTTCTTGAATTATAATACTTGCTGGCTTGTCTGTGTTCATTTTTACAATAAATAAATTCATGTCAGATTATAAATTATGTTTATATATGTCAGACAATTATAATGTTAATTCATCATTAACCATTTATCTACTGACATAATTATAATATTTGTTAAGAATATACCTACATACTTTTATACTTTTTATAATGTTTAAAAAGACACTATATCATGTATTTTTAGGGCAAAATATCTAATCATTTATAAAACAGCACAATTAGAAAATATTTAGAAAGTAATCTATAATCCAGTAACATAAAATAATATTGCTTATATTTACAAGAAAGAAATTTTCTTCTGTGTCTGAAAACTAAACTGAATGTTTTCAGTTTGGATGATGAGTACCTTGCTAGCTGTCAAAATCCAAGCTTCATTGCAGCAGCTATATATGTGCTCATCTAAACAACATAACTAACAAGACTTCCTTGTCTTTTTATTACTTTTTAATGTATTTTGTTGTAAAACAAATGTAACTTTTTTGTTATATATCTTACTGATCAATTAATCTAATTCTTGTAAATTTGACATTGGATACATGTACAATTATAAAATTCTTTTTACCTTTAGGTATAAGGGTTTTATAACAGTTTTTTTTTAACTTATAATGGATTCAGAAACTTTTGTTGGCTCCTAGGTTTTACATATATAGTATGTAAAATTACCTCTGATTTAATAACAGTATTCTTAATTAAAAATAAGAAAAAAATAATTCCTCAGCTCTTTTTAAAAGTATGACTGATTATTATATTACAGAACAAAATGAAAATATTGCAATTTATTGAAATCATACTTATTAAATACGTTCTTTTTCAATAAATCAAGCTTCTCTAAAATTTAAAATTTTTATAAAATAAAATCCAGGTATTTTTTGTTATGAAGATAAGATTTAAATATTCCAATGAATTAAATTAATATAATATAATTAATCACGTTAGTTGAATATTTAAGAAATTTAAATAAAAAGAATTTTTATGGATATTAAATTTAGATTTAAAAGTTCAGCTATTTTGTGATATTAAATTTTAGTCTTAAAATACAGATATTTTATTTAGATTAT
The DNA here is from genome assembly GCA_010016005.3 of Zanna intricata. Lineage (NCBI taxonomy): Eukaryota > Metazoa > Arthropoda > Insecta > Hemiptera > Fulgoridae > Zanna > Zanna intricata. The sequence goes on from JAAAKQ030146359.1 coordinate 12,773, forward strand.
TGTTTTCTCTTTAAGCTAGATTGTTTTTTAGATTATAGTCTACAAAAATATTTACAACTATAAAATCATTTAGTTTGATGAACTTATCAAAACTATTTATTTCTAAGTTGTTAGTACAAGATGGTTTATACAAACAAATTTTAGAACTTACACATACTTCCAGAACAAAAAGAAAGTAAATCCTTTTTTGATTTAGAATTTTGTTAGTGCGTTGGCTAACTACTAACTGTGCGACGATAATTGGTAAATTAATTAAAATAAAAATACTCTGGTAAGAATGAAAAACTGTATAATGAATTTAAATTTATATTA
>JAAAKQ030146370.1:0-10016 GCA_010016005.3 Zanna intricata
CTATGATAGTTTATTTTCACTGGGAAATGATGCTACGAGTCATATTCATAAAGTAAGGGTCATTGACATTTATGTTGAAATATTAGCAGATCTGTACACAGTTTCACTCATGTCGAACTATCTATCGGCTATTTATAATGGTTTACTGCTGTTGTTTTAATTCAGTAGTTGCTTGCCTGCTGGTGAATGCAGATCGCAATGTCTGTGACAGTCATTTCTCCTGCCAGTTGTGAATTATGCTTAGTGATTCAATTTTTATGTGCAAAAGGTTCTTCAGCTGCTGAAATTCATCGAGATTTGTCCTAATGTATAGACCTACAGTAATGAGTGAAGGAAAGGTTAGATAGGTTAGATGGTGTTGAGACTTTAAAAATGGCTGCACAAATGTGTATGATGTGGTGTACGATGTGTATGCGTATGAGTGGCAAGCCCTGTATTTAGACTGACAAAATCGTTGAATATGCGTACTGAAGACTGTGATGTTATTGGCGATTGACGATTAGTGCTCTGGCTGAAGAATTTCTGCATATTGGACACACCTCTGTCTACAAAATTATCAGAGAAAAGCTTGGATATCACAAATTGTGTGTAAGCTGGGTACTGCAAATGCTCACAGACCAATACAAAGAGCAAAGAATGTGCAGTGGATGAGCATTTTTTGTCCACTGTTAACGAGATGGAGATTTATCCTACATTGTTACAGGCAATGAAATGTGGATATCCTGCAACACAGAGAACCAAAACATCAGTCAGTGTAGTGGTGCAATTCAAGTTCCCGAAAACCGAAAAAGTTTAAGCAATCTCCTTTCTCAAGTCGAAAAATTTTGGCTATCATTTTTTGGGATGAAAAGGCATCATTTTGGTTGATTTCATGAAACGTGAATCAACAATTACAGTTGATGTATATAGCAACAAAACGCTCACCAAACTGAGATATGTGATTCAAAATCGACAACACGGAAAACTGGTGTCCGGCTTAATCTTCTTTCATGATTATACACATCCTCACATCACTGCCTTAACCAAGAAGAAGATTCAAGATTTTTGTTGGAAACTTTTTGACTATTCTCCATATATTCCCAACATTGCACCTAGTGACTACTTTTTCTTCTTGCATTTGAAAAAGCGGCTTCGTGGACAATGGTTTAAAAATGACAAGGAACTCAAGACTGCTGTTGTCAACTGGTTCAATTCCTAGGTGGTGAACTTCTATGCAGAGCAGTTAAAGAAACTGGTGCAACGTTACGAAAAGTGCTGAAGTACTTAGAACTGAATGGTGGAAAAGTGAAGTAGACATATAAATGAAAACTGTTAGCAAAAACTTTTTCTAAGAAGTTAATTTTTTTTAATGACCAAGCAAGCAGCCCTTACTTTATGAATGTGCCTCATAAAAAATGTTTGTTTTTGTCGTCTTGTTTATTACATAATATTTCTTTTGAAATTACTTATTTCTCACGAAAAGTAAGGGAAATTTTTATAACTTGTTGATAAAGAAATCTTAAGTTAAACCTTAAATCTTAAGTTAAATTATACTTATATAAAGTTGTGAAAAGTAGGACACTACTTTTACAATTTTATATATAATTAATTATTTTATTAAATAAATAATATTTAATATATTTTCTTTATTTATTTATTTAATATATTTATATAAATATATATATATATGTTTATATTTAGTTAATATATTTTTCATGGGTCCTTTTTTTATCTGAGACTTATTTTTATTTTGATATTAAGTATCTGATGAAGGAGGGTCCATGAAAAGCATGTCAAGACAATATTTCACTTTTATCAATTTATGAGGTACATTTTTCATTTATTTATTTTTAAAAAAGAAAAAGTGATTTTTTTTAATATTCCGTAAAGCATGTCACTACAGAGTTATTTTTATAAAATATTTTATTTATTTAACATAATTAAAACTTTTATGGTTGTATTATTATTTGTCTTTTAAAAAATTTAAATCTTTTAAAAAAACCCAATTTTCTTCTTTTTTTTTACCTTATAGTTGAAGATAGTAAACGAGCTATTACTTATGAGATGGCGAAGAATAAAGGACTTACACCATATAGGAAGAAAGAACAAAGAAATCCTAGAGTCAAGCACAGGAATAAGTATCGTAAAGCACTAATAAGAAGAAAGGGACAGGTGTGTAATGTTTTGTTTTAAGTTTAACTTTGTGATATATTGATTGAAAGTATTGGACGTGCGTTAATTATGTAGTATTCATTATTAACAGTTCAGCATCATAATTATTAATATGCCTCTGTATTTGCCTAAGTATTGCCTGCACTTTGTGCAATATTGGAAAAGTCAAACATATATTTGAAGTAATTACTGCACAGTACTGTAGGTTGATTAATAATGTATTTATAAATTACATGCACTGACAATTCAAATTTTTTCCAAATCTCAGTTATTTGATTTTTTGGATTTTTCTAAATTGTCTGTGGACAATTATAGGACAAGATACTTTAAGGTCTATAAAAGTATTACATTGCAGAATCAGCAGTACACTACATTTGGTATTTATCTGTTGGTGTCTGCTTACTTAATATCACCTGTACCATGCTAAAATTCTCTTTTATTACTAGTAAATTGTAGAAGAGAAGATGTAACAAACATAGCTAAGAATTAAGTTAAAATTCTTATGTCTTGTTACATAAGTTCATTTTTCAAATGTCTTGAAAGAAGCGTTTTGTCATTCATATATGATACCATACATTTTTTTTTTGTTTAACCTCCGGAATCACCATTAAAGTATATCTTCAGCGAACGAGATGAATGAATTGTAGTGTGTGTGGAAAATGCCATGCCTGACCGGGATTTGAACCCGGGACCTACGGATGAAAGGCCGAGATGCTGCCACGGAGGTCGGCAATACCATACATTTACTGATTATTTCTTCTGTTTCTTTAAGAGGATAAGAGTTACCTGAAAAGTCTGCATGTTGCAGTAATGATCATGTTATGTGAACTGTATTTTTTATCCCTTTTGAGATTCTTGAAATTGTAAACTGTTAGAGTTTTTCAATATTTAACTTTTAAAAATGTAGTTGTAAAAATATATTTTCTACTAATTAAGTATAGCTTTATGCCTACAGAATCATGGACCAACATGTACTGATTTAATAAAAATTTTTTGTACTTTCATATTTTTTTCTGAAATGAGTGATGAATTTTTTTTTATAAAGAATTCAACTTTGTGGAAAATCAAGCTGCTTATCCTATAGAAGTCATTTATAATGACACGTTTTAGGAATTATTTTAAAATAAAAATTTTGTGTAATTTTTTTGAGAATGATGTAGGTTTGATTATTTCAATATCTTAGCTCAAGAAAATTACATAATTGTTGGGGAATCTATGTTCTAAACTAAGATATTTTTGCAGCATTCTTAATAGTGATAATCTGAGTTACTGTTATAAATAAATACTTACCTTAACAAACATTTCCCAGGAATGGGTTCCTCTTAATACCAAACACTTTTAGATTCCCTGGTAGTTTAATAATGGACACAGAAAATAAATTTTCCTATGAAAACTGTTCAATCAGTTTTGAAAAACAGACAGTAGGAATAAAAATTGTGGTTTCCTTTGTTTTATTTCATATTCAGTGTGACTAATCTGTTTATTTGTTGTGAATTGCATCACTTCCCATCTAGACGCTGATGTTATGATTTCAATTAATTCATCATTCAGCATGATTAATAATCAGTATTTATAAAAAAAAATTATTTTTGGAACCATCATTACCACAACTTACAATGTTTCAAAAATATAAACGCTTGACATTAAAAGAAAAAGTGCAGTTATAAAGTCTTTGAAAAATAACTCTGTGTTTATGATAGGGCAAAATGTTTTGATTTTGAGAAAACTTAGATAAGCTGTATCTTAAAAAGCAAATTTCTTATTGTAAAGCCATGGACTGACTGAAAATAATAATCAGTTTAAACAAATATACATTTTCTAAAACACCATGTCTGGTGTTTCTAACATTTAAAAAACTTTAATACTTGAAAAGCCCTAGAAATTGTTAAAGAACTCTGTTATAATGAGTAAAGCATCAGGAGGTTGGTTAGATAAATTTTGAATTAGACATAACATTTCATGTTTGTATTAAAAAATGTTTGTGGTGAAGCTAGGACTGCAGATGAGAATTTGGTGCTTTAAACTTATTGTAATCGAGTTCTTTAGCAATTTCTAGGGCTTTCTGGGTGGAAGTTAAAGTTAAATGAAATATATATGAGTTACAATGAAAGAAACATTTTTAAATGTGATGAGACTAGTATTTTTTTCCACGTTTTGCTCAGTAAAACAATGTGTTTGAAAGAGGGAAAATGAACAAGGAGGTAGATATCAAAAGAAACAGCAACTGTTATGTTGGCTTGAATATGCCAGGTAAATTTGAAACATCATTAATAATCAACAAAGCTGCACAATGTTTTAAGGGCATGATCATAAATTGTTTATAAATCGGATGGTATTCAAATAAAAGATCTTGAATGACTAGGAACTGGTTGTTAAGTTTTGATTATAGAATGGGAAGGCATAATGGGAAAGTACTATTCTTGAATAATGGAACATAGCACCTTAATATCTTTGAAAATGTAAAATTGATATTTCTTCCATCAAATACTACTACAGTATATCAACCGCTTGATTAGGGGTTCATTGAGAACTTTAAAATTCAATAAAGATAAAAATCATGTTAACAAATGTTAATTTAATGTCAACAATGAATGAAGTTATTGAACCATTTGAAAATTACAAAGAGTACCTGACCATTGATGATGTGCTCAAGACAGAGGATGTATAGACAAACATGTGTCAACTTGTTGCTGTCTCAGACTGGACTAATTCCAAAACAAACGATGATGAGCTTGGATTTACCATCATGAGTAAGAGAGCAACAGAAGAGGTTAGAAAATTAAAGCAATATTTCTTACGAAAGAACGCATTATTTTAATATCAAAAATGCAGTCACTTTTTGAAAAAAACTTGTACCAGTACTTAGTTTAAACTAAAATAGACAGCTGTTTTAAATCATCTACACATAAATAAATTTTACCTATATGTTTATATTTTATTTTGGTTTTTACATAATTTTTTGTGCATGTGTTTTGATTGTTATTTTTGTATGATGTAACTTCTTTGATTAATATTTTCATAGTAACATTGTTTTTTATTTCATTTTAGTTCAGTACAGTAATTTTGTTCTTATATTGTTGGTCAATTACATTAGTTCAATATTACTTTTTTTATTCATGTGTGAACATAGAGGATAGTGTTTTATATTTAGAAAAACAAACAAAAACTTGTATTTTTACAAAATCGTTTTAAGAAGCAACTCATTTTTTTTTCTAATTTAATTTACCTGAAATAAATGTGCAGTACTATTCTATTCAACTGTTATTTCTTTTTTTTTTACAATAACCATATGTAATACTGTATTCACATTTTTCTGAATTGCAAACGCCTCTAAATAACGGACAAATTGTTGTTCCCTAGCTGTGTCTGATTTTGGAAAGTTTTACTGTGGTTTTTTACGTAATATTTAGAAGAGAGTGAATATTTTCTTTTGGTTTTTCATTTATCAAAATTGGATAATCAATTCTTTCTTTAAAAAAGAGATATTGCATAGAATAATTTATGTTGCACACTTTTCATAGGTTGGCTAGGGATTTAGTTTTTTTTTTTTTTATAGCAACTACAGTAGCGATAATACTGTGGCTTTAATTAAGGTTTTGTTTGTAAAAAACCATTTTTCAATGAGCTCTGTTATCTGATAAATTACCTTTGTGTGATAACATTTTATCATATTGAAAATCATTATGTTCTGTAAGTCATTAAGCTCTGAAGTTTACAAACGAGCATATAAAATTAATGACATCCTTTTTAATGTGTGACTGACTATTCAAATTTTTGCTGTCTTTAAAAGTTGTTGAACTGCTAACAGAATTTTAGTTCGGCGTTTACAATTATTTCTTTATTATGTTTTTAATTAGACTTGACTTGTTCAGTTCATGTTCTATTGTTTGTTAATTTTAATTGTTTTCTTTCTTTTTAAACTTACCTTTACTTTTTTATGATTGAGATAAAAAACGTTTTTCTTCTTTTTTTTTTATTTGAATGTGGTTGGTTTATATGCATTCTTTTTCTCTTCTCATTCTCTATTTACAAGGTATTATTGTTTAATTCTTTTTTCTATGAGGGTCTTTTTTTCTATCTTAATGTGTTAAGAGGGTGATTTAAGTATAAATGAGAATTCATTTTGAGTGCATAACATTAAATAAAACTGCCCATTCAAGACATGTTGGATGGGGATATCAGGACAGAGGATAGTGGTCGGCTGGTTGAGAAAGTACATCTTTCCATTGTATCATCATACCACAGAAGTTGTTGGTATGTTTGCAGGATGATTGGATAGAGCAGTTTTACTTTCAGATGGCAATTGACTGCCAACACAATCTACTTCATTTTATTCAAGGGAATGGATCTAAAAACTACCAATTTGATTGGAAAATGCATTTTTAAAGGAATTGAGAAAATAATGGTTTTGATATTTTTTTTACTGCCGATAAAAAATTTAAATCATAAGTTTTGTTTATATTTAACTACATCTATATTTGTGTTTTCTTCCTAATTAAATAATCCTTAATTTCCATAATGATACTGTTGTTAAGAAGCGACCAATTATCTTTCTAGATGTTTATCTTCCAAAAAAAGAAAAAAATTCATTTTGCAGTTGGTTCTCTGTTTGCTCAGTATTAGAATCAGGAAATGGCCATAAAAACAATATTTTCCTTTTGATCATAATTTAATTTGGAATTTATGCACTGAGAATACACTACAACAAAAAATAGTAGAAAAAAGGATTAAGGGAAAAAGAAAAATTATGTAAAAAAAATTAGTAAAAAGGATTTACATTTTTTTATTTCAAATTAGTTCAGAATATTACAAAATATTTAAGGTAATGATAATTAAAACAAATGAAATTTTAAATAACTTTTGAAGACACTTTTCAAAGATTCCAGATTCTGAAACTTTTTTTTTCCAACTTGAGAATATTTTTTATTAACTTGCTGAGATTATGTTTTTGTTGAGATTTCTGAATTAAGGATTAAAGCACATGAAACTAAAGCAAATGAATATAATATAATTTAGATTGTCTGTACATATATTTGATTTTTTAATTAACTGCATTTTTCTAATACTTGATTTGTTTTTAATTTCAGGTTCGTGAAGTACAAAAAGAAGTTTCTAAATATGGTGGAGAAATATTTGGTATTAAAGCTAGCGTTATCAAGAGCAGAAAATTCAAAAAGTTCTAATTTAGTGACAGTTTGGATATGAATTGTAATCTCTTATCTTTTAATTCTGCCTTTAAGAAATATTGTAAATGAATAAATGTATTTTTCACAATATGTATTTTTATTTATTATTTAATAATTAAAATTTCTTACTTTGGATTGGTTACCGGTGCTATATCAATAGCTTCAACATTTTAGTCTTTCATTATCATTAAAGAAGAGTTAACAATAAAATGTATGCTTAGGAACAATAATCGTGATAGTATTTTTGATAAATAATTTTTTGCTAAAAATATTCTGAATAAAGTTTGTGAATTTCAAAGCCTTTTAAATCACACCATCTATGATGAAACATATAAGGTAAATTAAAATATGGAAACAGCTTTATATTTCAAGACTGAGGGATACTAGGAGGAATGAACAAGTAAAGATTTACATTGTTACAAAATTATTACTCAATGATTGTTTGAAATTTTTGTCTGCCATATTGAATAAAACTTTTATTTTTAAAAAGAAAGGTGGCGCATATGTAAGATTTTTCCAAGAAAAATGATTGTGAAAAAAATCATTGTAATAATAAAAACAAGGTAAAACAGCCCATAATAACTTTTTTATTTCATATTACTTTCAGAATGACATCCAGTAACCAATTTAATTGGAATTAATGGCTCACCAAACATTAATAACAACAGGTTTCACCATAATAAAATATCTGATGTAGACACTACATAACTTCCTTGTACATCTGTTGAATTACATATACACATTTTTTCTGTACTTCATAAATTTATTTCATTTGAAAGTGAGAAGATAATAAATATAAAGCAGAAGAAAATGTTAAAACTAAACAAAGGATAAAAAAATTAAGAGAAGATGATAAATCTTAGAGGAAGAAAACGTTAAGAGCAAGGAAAGTAAAAATATTAAGAGAGGATGATGAATATAAAGAGAGAGAAAATTTTAAAACTAGAAAATGCATACACAAATTAAGATCAGAAGAGTTATATCAAACCAAAAAGCAATTAAATGAGGGGCAAAAAACACAAATAAACAAAATGATTATCAACTCTGACTTAGGGAGAATATTGTATGACAATATCAGAAGAGTAATGAACTAACAGATAAGAATTTTTTACAATTTATTAAAGACTGGGCATATGTGCCTCAATGTTTATGTAGTTCTTGTGAGGGTCTATTTTTCAGTCACTCTTAGTTAACTTTAATGTTGATAAAAGTAAACTGAAATTCCAAAATGGTTAAATAAAATTAAACTAGAAAATCCAAAAATAATATGATCATAAATTATAATTTTTTTTTAATAAATATTAAATAGTCAGATGTTTCACCAAGTCTATTACATATACACATGTGTAGTAATAACACCTAATAAATTAGATAAACAGATTTTTAAAAGTAAATAAGTTTTTATTCCACTAATAACTTCTGATTATATTATTAGATTATTTTTTATTGTGAAGATGTTTTTAGAAATTCATAGGTTAATTAATAAATCATTATATTAAATTTAAAAAAAAAGAAAAGGAGATTAAGCCTGATTCAAACTGATTTGCCTTCCATTGTAAGATCCAAATATTTTATTAATTTTTTGGCTATAACTTTATAACCAATGAAAATAAGTAACACTTATGATATATCGTTGAAAAGCTCTCAATGAGAGCTTATTATTGCAGGTTCATCAAAATCCACATTTTTTAGACTTTTTGGTTTAGTTGATTGCAATCAAAAAGGGAGGTGCACAGCTAGATGTTACAACAGTTCTTAATCCAAAATTTCAACATCCTACAGCTTATCAGTTTTGAGTTATGCAAGGTGTGTATGTACAGACGTCACACCAAAACTAGTCAAAGTGGATTCAGGGGTGGTCAATATAGATATTTCCATTGAAATCTGAAAATCAAAATTTTTCATGATTACAATACTTCCTTTTATTTCGAACAATGAGGTAATAACATTAATAATAATAATACGCAATAATAATTTGTAATGTTGCTGCAAATTAATTGGTTAACCAACTGATATTATTTACTTTAATTATCACAGTATTTAATTTAAAACTTAAAGCAAATATTTTTGGTTCTAAATTACTTAATATAATAAATTTTGCTTTAAATTGTTTATTTTCTGTTGTACTTAGAAGCAGTATATTGAGGTATGCCTTTTTTCTTAACAATGGCAATACAGGCCTGCAAAATAACAAACATTTTTTTATATTTGATTAACATATTGTTTGTGCTGAATTCATATTGTGTATTGAATTACATCCCTCAAGCTTTTACAGATTATAAATATTGGCCAAGGGTGAAAAAAGGAGGATTAAGACCTCTAATGTAATAACTTCAAACAATTTAATCTAAATTTTCACATGTTTATTAACATATTAAATTTAGATAGGAGATAAAATTAACACAAATGTAATCATTTTTGTAACTAATTAACTTAAATTAATTGTGTAATGGAAGTTCTTTTGTTAAAACGTTATCAGTGACACATAATTAATAAATTAGGAAGATTCTGTACAATTAACCAAAAATATGATATTAACCCATTGCCTGCACATCACGCAGCAATTGCATGGTTACAATGTTCCAGTGTGATGCGGAGTACGCATGGTCTTTTTTTGTAAAACGGTACTTGTGTAAAATTCAGCTTGCCTTCCTTGTATGATTGTATTTTTGTTGATTT
>JAAAKQ030146415.1:0-13082 GCA_010016005.3 Zanna intricata
GTATAACGAAATGAAACGACTGGCACTGGATAGGGAATCTTGGAGAGCTGCATCAAACCAGTCAAATGACTGAACAAAAAAAAAAAAAATAATTTCATATTATAAAACTATATCTGCTGTCATCTTTTTTTTTTTCTTTTTATATTCATGTTACATAATAACTATTTTACGCTTTGTATTTATCCGTTCTTTTCTTATTAAAGTTTGCTTTAAATATAATTTGTATACATTCATATTTTTTTGGAAAATTGGCAGAGTTTTGTATGTCTGATTCATTACTACTATAAATCTTAAGCTTAATTTCTTGAAAATTACAATTTACAACTATTTCTTGTAAATTATCGTGTGAATACCTTTTTAATATAGATATAACTTGAAGTTACATATCAATAAGCTATAAATAAACCATTCAAAATAAATTTGACCTAATTTAAAGTAATAATCAAACCTGGATTTTATTTTAGTTTTTTTTCCAATATGCTTGAAGATCTTTCAATATTCGCTTGAAGATCGATTTCAGTAAAGAAATAAAGCCACAAAAATCAATCAATTTATTTTTGTAAAAATATGATTGGAGTATGAAAAATGAACTCCTACCATGTTCCACGATTAAAGTAATTGTTAAGCATAAAATTAATCAAAGAAGAAGATATACTATTTTAGTAGTCAGTGTTTCTTTCTGGTGATGTATGCGGATTTATTTGTTATTGTTATTTAAATATAAACTAGATTCTCATTTCTTCATGTATTATTTGTGTTATAAAATTGATATAAAAAATATCGATTTAGTTACATAAAATAAATATACAAAGAATGCTTCAATTTAAAACAGCTGTATGTTGATTGTTAGTAGTATGTCAATAACTTTTCTCTTTCTCTTTTTAATTATTTCACTAAAATATTGTTGGAATATGGAGGTGTTTAATAAGAAAAAAAATGTATATATATTATTTTCACCATATAGGAAACGGGTTTATGTTTTAGAGAGGGATGATTACAAATTAATGAAAGAAACAACCAATATCGGAACAATAATGATAAGTTTTATTTTTTTTTTAAACTAGTAATAGGAAAATGTAAATGGTTTTCAGGTTTCTGTAGAAAATTTGTATATTAATTTGAATATACAACCTATTTATTAAATCCAAGTATAACATTATCCGATAATACGTATTTAATGTATTTTTATAATTAATTCTTACAAGGCTTATCTGATTTTATATTAAAATCAAACAAGAGTAACAAACTACACCCCAAAGCTGACGTAACAGTGACGTAGTTATGAATTAAAGTTGCAGAAGGATTTGCCGGGCGAATTGCGTCAAAGTTTCCCAACATATAATCCATAACAAAATTAACTGCTGCTAGTACAAGAGATTATCCGTCCACCGCGCCTCCCTGTTCAGTTTCTGTTCTGTTCGGCAACTGCCTTAAATTATATACCCTAAACCGGGTATAGGCAAAATTCAATTTCCTCCCGTACCTTACTATTCCTTGCTTCTACTATTATTTGATACTCCTTAACTTGATGCAGATAGATATATTACTAAGGAATATTCTATTTTAACTGACATCCGGGATTGGTGGTACAAAGAACTTTATATATCCTGTTATTAATTACCTATTTAATTAATTAGTTTGTTATTACTCGTTGATAAATGCTGTACGGTATCGACTTTATACGAAAGTATGTATGTAGCTCCGCATGGGTAACTTGAGTAGAAACCTATTAACGCTGATTCTATATTGCTCGTACTTTAGTCTAGTCTTTTTGTAGATAACCGTTGTTTAAAAAAAAAAATCTACATCGTCATTACTCTGGTAGTAATTTTTTTTTAATACAATTTTCTTTTTTTTTACTTCTTATCTAAATATTAAATTCCCAATAAATTGTCAAAGTTGAAAAAATAATATTTTCTTTCACTAATAAAAACGTGTTCTGTATGAATTGAATTATAATTCATTATATCTATTATTCACATATAATATTTTTTCGGAACTCTTAATACATTTAAAACGCATTTTCAACTAATTCAAGTTATCAAGCAGTTGTATTTGATACTCTGTTGTTGTGTTATAATTACAGATACACATTTAGCATGTTTACTTTTCTGGTATTTATGCTGATTTTTTTGTTATCATTATTTAAATACAAACTAAAAGTTTTACTTCATGTATTATTAGTGTTATAAAATCCATTTTAAAAAATAGCTTTATTTACATTAAAAAAAAGATTGTCCTAAAGTTGCTTCAACACAAACCAGCCTAGAACATTGTTGTTCATTAATAATTGCTCAATTAACTCCTTTCTCTTTTTAAATGTTTAAATCTCTATTTATCTGTTTAGCCTCCGGAACTCCCTTAAGGTATTAATTCAGAGGATGAATGAGGATAATGTGAATGAAGTGTAGCTTGTACAATCTCAGGTCGACCACTTAATAGGAATATAGGTATATATATATACTACTGATTTGAATATAATACATACTTTTTAATACATATAATCGAATACCATAATATTGATGTGTAATGTTGCGGTAAATTTGATTAATCCGATTATTATGCGTAATTTCTGGTTAATCTGATTAATTATCCGTAACATATAAAATTTGTATATTTAACATTAATTAGACAAGTTTAGTGAGCGAAGCGAGCTTAGGTTATATTTAGTTAAGTTATCTTGACATATGTACGATTCATCAGTTCACGGAATCAACATAATCTTACCAAATGTAACCTAAGCTTGCTCCGCTTGCTAACCTCTACTGTATAGAGTAATTTATTGATTATTTAAATAATTTTTAAAAATAATAAATTTAGCAATCACAGCTTATAGTCGAGTTATTTTAATATGTAAAATGGCCGGTATATTTAATAAATTGCTATATATTTACTAATTTTTTCAAACAGTGGAGGCGATTAATAAAATTCACCTGTAATTATGCTTATCACCAGATTAATCATTGTTTTATTCGGTCTGTAGAATATCAAGCCTTCTATTTGAAATTTTTTTGTTTCATTTTTCTACCAATTATCATATAAGATTCGTATTGAGGAGAATTGTTAGATTCCAATTTCATGAAAATTAAAGAGATCTTTCTGAAGTTTACAAGGAATAAATAAATATATATTAAGTACATTACCTTCCTATAATGTATACAGGCCAAATCTGAAAAGTTAATAAATTAAAAATTAATTTAAACATTAAAAATTTTTAAGACAAAATTTCTGTATCTCATGCATTATGTTAGTTTAAATATTAATAAAAAAATAATATTTTACGATGAGTTTTGAAATAATAATTTTTATTTTTAAAAAAATTAGCGATTCCAGAACTATATCTGTTATCAACAGCATTTCAAATATTTTTTACGAAAAATACACTTCAAAATATTGGATAAACGTTTTTCATACATTGAAAAAATTCAATTTTTTTGGTACCTCATAAATATATTGCTTTACACTATCTGTTCCCTTGTCATCTTAGTTACATGTAAAGCATCTAAATATCAGATCAGTACTAAGATCTTTTTTTTCTAATATTAATTATATTTATTAGACGACTAGTAGTAAGTGTAGGTAAAAGTTTAAGGTGGTCTTTTGAAGTGAATTTCATCTTCATTTTGTTGGACTCATATTCTGATGTACAATAATACACGTAGCAGAATAAAGAAATTAAAAATTACTTAATTCCTCAATTTTCCTGGAAAATCTGGTTTTAAATGATTATTATTTCAAACAATGCTATAAGACTACAATTTTCATGAATAATTTGTGTCTCGAATTCGATATTTAAACCCATATGTTTTTATGCGAACTTGTAAGAGATAGCTAGTATGTCTATGTACATGATCTAACGGATGATGTCAGTTGTTGTAGTTCATATCCACTTCTAAATCCTTCGGCACAAATGATTAATTATCAACTAAAAGAGCGTTATATTATTATACCGAAAGGAAAAAATGCGGAAACAAGTAGCCTAGAAATACAACGAGCATTTAGAACATTAAACATACATCAATTTTAAATTTAATAAAACTATAAATTTATTTACTATTACGTAATAAAATCCTGATTATTACAATAGTCGTTTCCTATTATTTTCCTTATTTAGTAACAAATTCATTAATCGATATGATTCTGAATGATAGCTGTGCACTTAATATTACTCCCTAAGCTCCTACATAAACATTAATATGATCAAAACAAAAGTGGAAGCTTAATGCATACTAAAATAGAAATAAATAAGGAGGTAATGCGAATATGACAACTTAACACTAATCCATAAATAATAGGATTATTATTAATAACTGAGAATAAATAATTCTCCCTCAAATGCTATAATTTTAACAATTGTTTTTATTATTCTTGTTACAGCCATTATCTTTGACATCCTTAATCCGCTTAAATTAAGGAAATAAATACGATTTTATTTATTAATTTCTGTATAGAAAAAACCGGTATAGTTATTTTACTGTATAGATTTAGGTGCAATGTATAAATCAGTACTGTGGCTATTGATACTTTTAATAGCTTGAAAGAGGGGAACGTACGGTCAATGCTAACTCATTTCCATCATAAATTTAAGTGAGCATTTTTATAGCCTTTAGATACATGTATATAAATTAATGGTCAGTTATCTAACATATTCTAGATGTAATTAGTTGTTGAAACCTTGTAATATTAATCAATTTGTAGGGAGTGATTTTTATGCAGAAAAATAACAAGTAGATACAAAGAAGATTTTATTTATTCATTCTCAAAGTTGATAGAAGTGCGAGGCGTCATATTTATCAAAGGAAGTAAAGGTAAAAATGGCCGTTTGTTTCATTTTTCAACATTGGATGTGCCAGGAGTAATCAAAGAAGGGAAGACATTAAAAAAGACCCCAGTCTTTGATCTGATTACTCATAAGATGTTAGTAATGCTTTCGTTTAAAGCCACCCGGTACATATCATACTTTTTCTGCAGCATCATGAAAACAATGTATTTCCCGTATGACTCAATGGTCTCCTATGTAGTAATGGTCTCGAAGCCAGGTAAACTTCCTCACAATCGTCTATAAGTCGTCATGATTCTTCTATAAGTCTCCCATCGATACTATCCAGGTTGTTTGAAAAGTTGTTTATTCAGAGGCTGTGGCCTATCTTCGAGCGAGAGAAAATTATAATAGATCATTAATTTGGCTTCAAAAGGGGCACTACCCTTGAACAGATTTCCTTGCTGGAGAGCCGTTACCATCATAATCAGATGCTTGGAGGAGAAGTACTACTCAGCTGCATTCTTTGGATGTTTAGCAAGCCTTTGATAAGTTCTGGCTGCCTGGTCTTTTGTATAAGCTAAAGCAAAGTCTTCCTCAGCCATTTTACTTAGTCCTGCGGAGTTACCTTGATTGGTGCTTTTCCCAGATTAAGTTTCATCAAATATCTGGATTTTTCGATACGAAGTCGGAAGTTGCTCAGGGCTCTGTTTTGGGGATTGTTCTGCATTCGATTCAAATGAGCCCTTCCTGTTCAGAACTATGCCACTATCGCAGACTACATGGCAATCCTAACTGATGATTTTGATCCGAATCAAATCTCTGCTAAATTAAAATCACTGTTAGGCGAGATCGGCGCGTGGCTGACGAAATGGAAAATGGCGTATACATCCCACACACATGGGTACGGTATCTTGGCCGACAATTGGATCGTCGCTTAACGTAGAAGAGCCACATATTAGAAAAGAGGAAACAGCATAACAAACGTACAGGTAACTAAACTAACTGCTGAACAGAAACTCACAATTATCATTATATATTAAACTGTTGATCTAGGAAGTTATCCATAAACCTATCTGGACGTGACCGGGAAAAGGAACTTAGGAATGGGAACACAGGATGAGTCTTTCACTGCGTAGTGAACGTCACATCACTTTGATAGTCTACAAATTACAGCTACTTCTTATTTAATTACAGCTACACAAATATTTGTTTTATTTGCTGTTTTTTTTTTTTCATATACATTGGTAGTGAAGATATTTTTTTTACATTTATTTTTGTTCTTTTTATCTGTGATTTGTTTCTCATGCTGTGGTCGAACTTTGATAATTTGTACAAGTACTTTTTCTATTTATGTGTGCTGAATCTTGGTATGCTTTAATGAGAAGGATTTCGTCGGGTATTTCATCTCTCTTTACGTGATTATCAATAATCAAATTTACTTATGGTCCTCTATAAGGTACCGAATTGTAAATACTAACATATAAACGGGGGAAAAAATGTATCATTAAATTGTGACGTGTCGTTAATAAGCTGTATATATTTAATTAACTTTGAGGCACTGAAATAATCTGATTTATTGACGTTTGGTTATGCGAGGTAACCAAACGTCAATATGTTTATCGAGGTAAATTTAGCCCACCGGGCTGGTCTAGTGGTTAGTGCGACATCGCAAATCAGCTGATTACGAAGTCGAGAGTTCTAAGGTTCAAATCCTAGTAAAGGTAGTTATTTTTATACGGATTTGAATACTAGATCGTGGAGACCGGTGTTATTTGGTGGTTGGATTTCAATTAACCACACTCTCAGGAGTGGTCGACCTTGAGATTGTACAAGACTACACTTTATTCACACTCATACGCATCATCCTCATTCATCCTCTGAAGTAATACCTTAGGGTGCAGATAAAGAGAGAGTGAGTGTGATCGGGCGGGAGGGGGGAGGGAGAGAGAGAGAGAGAGAGAGGGAGTGAGAGAGAGGTAAATTCAAGATCAAGTTTTATATTTTTCATCAAAATTATAATATGATTGTACTTTACGAATTGTATAATTTTTCCTTATTTGTATATATATTATTAAAAATTAACGTAAATAAAAAATTTTGAAATGAATTGAAATAACAAAAGAATTAATAGTAGTAAAATGTTGACACTTCTACGAGTACGGTTTAATAATGAAATACAAAACATCATTAAGACAGGCGCTAACTGGAAAACTTTTACTGCGGTAGAACACGCAATAGAATGAAGAACCATTAAGAAATTATCTTGTCTCTGGCTTTGAAATAAATTGCTCACGTCATTGACCCTAATTTCGTTTGTCTCTTTATTGTATACATAAACTATTTAAAATTACGATGCCGCCATAGTCATCACCTCTTTTCTTGTTACCGATGCCGATGTTACAGTAATTTTATGTAATAGTTTATTTGTAGTAAGATTATAAAGCAGAAGTTAATTCATTCAAATGTTTTTGCCTAAACGTTAAATGGTACCGTGATGCAATTTTCCAATGAATTAACGGTAATTGTAGTGCGTGCAGCATGAAACTATTTACTTAAAGTTTTTTTTCTTTTGTTATTGATAATGTATCTGGCTTAGTTTTGTTTTAATTGAAAAGAAAATTTCTTTTCCAAAATGAAATAATAACATTCTTTTCTTTGGACTTATTTAATCTCCGTATTTAGATTTTTTTGCCCTTTAATTTTTTTATAAAATCAAATTTAAAATAATATAAATCAGTTTTTTTTAAATGTAATTTTGAAGAAAGTGTAACCTTTGTTTTTATAATCGTTCCGTGACAGAAAAATTTACACCCAATCGATTTAGATTAGTTCAAATCGTGAAATAATGAGGTTTCATTATATGGTAGTTACAGAAGCTTATAGTAGGCTATTTGTTTTCTTACTTAAGTAATACGTAATATATGACAAAATAAATCAGTATTTATGAAAAAAAAGTTTCCGAATTCGTTTTTATTTGGATATAAATGTACTGTAGATAGTAATAAATGTCAAACAAATTTCTTACTATATAAAAATTGGACTCATACTTTTAATATAAGCATTCGTATAATATTTGGAATTTTAAAAGATTATACGAGTACTTTAGAATAACAGATAGTAATTCCGTTAATGTTTGGGTAAACATGAATGTAGTTTTGTTTATGGATAAATGTTAGGAAATTTTACGCAATAACACATCAAAAGAATGTTATTTGTATTTTTATGATACGTGTATATTTGGTGTTTCAAGGGTAACCTTGACCTTTTACCGCTGAAATCGTTATTTAAATTATACTCTAGAATTGCGAACAAAGGGAATTTGCTACTTTACCAGTGAAACTTCCCTTTCCTCTTGTATGTTTCTTTCTAAAATTTTATTCTTTCTTACCGATAAATGTCTCTTTGGAGGCTTATTACAATCTTTCCAATAGCCATCTTTTGAAGGTTGATGTTTACAATATTGCCGGTTAATTTGTGTTACGATTTATGACTATTAATAATTAGTTTACATTCATTTATTCAGCAATCTTCTCTTTATAACGCTACAGATCCAATTCTCTTATATTTATTACGAATTTAAAAACTTATAAATAAAAAATAAAATTACAATTTTAAATATTAGAGAATTGATTTGACTTATTAGATCCTAGTCAAATGTACGATAACAAAGTATATTTATATATATATGTATAGAAAACCCTCTCTTCAGCCATTTCATTAGATTGCAGCACCTTCCTGTGCTAAATGATCACTTTAAGTATTTTTACACCACGATAAATCGTCATAATAAATCTCGATGAAGACTAGATCTAACTTCATCGAAAAAGCTGAAAAGTCCAATACTTAAGTATTGGACTTTTCATTAGTCATAAGTATTGGACATTAGGCAAAAAATTACCACCAGAAATCATTGCCGTTAATGAAAGACTAGTTTATCTTCCTGAACTTTGAAGTTCCTGAATGACGTGATTTCTATACCTCAAACAACACAGAGTTGTGAAAAATATAAGATATCTGACTCAGTTGGACCACGTAAGTACAAGAATCATAAACTGAACGTTCAAAAGTTTTCGAATATTAAGCGAAATTAGCATGGTGATTCTTATACGTAAGTTTTAGAAACGTTTCTTCTTGCAAAATCAGTATGAATTCACTCAGTAATTTTAAATGAGATATTGTATTTTTCATACTTCTAAAGCAAGAGCGTGAACCTTTTTCTTCAGGGCTGTGTAAGACGATAACGATATACGAAAACCCAAGGGTAAAGGCTCCGCTTTCTCGTATATTTTGTCGTTGTAAACTCCTCAAGGAATGGGCTTTTCTTAATTTCTACATAGATGTGCACATCTTTACTGTTAAATTCTCTATAAGACTCTTTTTAGAACGATGTCACCTCAAAGTAGTATGTTAAATATATCGGAAGGCACAATAAGGAATCTGAGCTGCACGGTTTGTGAAACTTTCTAAATTTTGTTGATCCACTTTATAAGATCGTGATTACATTACATTATTTTAGGCTAAATTATTCATTCTGAGGTTAACAGAACATAAACCTCCCTGACAATTTATCCTATTAATGTTCTTTTTTTTTCTGTACAAAATAATTGCTCTATTTCCTGTAGGCATATTTTTACCTATAACCTTTTTCGTTTTAATTTTAATACATTATACATTCCTTAAATTCAGTATTTTAGAACATGTTACATCCTCTTATTTTCTAAATAAGTAAGTTCTTCGTTAGTAGTTGTGGTGGTGGTGGTGGTGTTGGTGGTAGTTGTGGTAGTAGTACTTTCCTGCTAACGTCCATGGTACAAAAGATAGTCTTTCATCAGGAGGTTTCAGATTCGAATCCTGGTTAAAATGCATTAAAAAATGCATGGCATTTTTAAACGCTAAAAAATTTTCATTTCATCCACCCTCGAAAGCAATACCAAACGGTAGTCCCAGAGGCTTAAAAAGAAGATTAATTTTCTTGGCATAAAATTTTTAAAGTTGTCATATTTCTCATTTTCCTTTTTAATATCATAATATGTGTAAAATTTCTTACTTCATAATAGAAATTATAAATTACATACTGAATTCTTACTTCCATTTAAAAAAAGTTTTATCTATTTGTAATCGTTAATTTTTTTTTTATTGTTTTCGTTAATAAAAATAAAAGGTTTTGTGGTAGAGTTTAGAATGAACTGGTATTGTTTTCTATATCCTGAAAATGGAAAATAAAAGAGAGGAAAAAAATATAAGATTACCTTCAAATACCAAAGAACACCGGTATCCACGATTTAGTATTCAAATCCGTATAAAAGTAACTATCCACCTTTACTAGGATTTGAACCTTAAAACTTTCGACTTCAAAATCAACTGATTAACGATGTCGCGTTAATCATTAGTCCAGTCCGGTGGGTTAAACCTATACTATATAACTTAACTATAAAAGAAAATAATAACAATAATAAAAACGTATAAAATATGCATGTTTCTTGCTGAGACAAAAGTTAATATTGCGAAACATAAATTCTCAAATTTCTTGTAGAATAATATTTTACGCTAATAAAAAAATCGTATAAACTAACTGAATTGAATAACAAAGTAATATCGATAAAAAATTTCAAATAAATATATTAAAGGTAATTTTGATTTTTAAGTATGTGTTTTCTTGTGAAATAACATTTTTTATGTTGAAATAAAATACGGGCTGTGAAACAAGCTCGTATTTAACCTATAATTATTTTAATCTTATCTGCTGAATAATACAATGGTTTTATTGGCAATCATGAAATGATGTAATAAATTTTATGTTATACAGAGTTGTATAGAGAATAGTCAAGAGCCTTATTTCCCACTAAATGTTACGTAAGGTAATACTGCGCTTGTAACTTGCCGCCCGTAAATTTTACCTCTACGTAACTAAATGATTGAAATTTTGTAAAGCAATTGAATCAGCTGCGAAACTAACCTGAAATAGATTACAAATTCTAACTGGTTTTAACGGGATTTGAATCTAAACTACCAGGATTAATATGGTAGTCCTAGTGATTGAATCCAGAATAATCATTTATAGTACCTGTTTAGCATAGACTTAACTTAAAACAATGTTTAATTCATTGAGTTACTCGATTCTATAATGAAGGTCTAGCAATTTTCTATTAATTTTTTTTTTTATATTCTAACCTAAAAAAAAGGATTCTGGTTCTAAAAGTGGGTTCATTTTTTTTTCTTAGGTGTAATATTTTCCTACTATGAGTTTCAGAGTATTTTATGTGGGTGGAACATATATCCCACCGGGATCGACGTTAAGTCGTATACTGCATGTATGTCATTTACATGCATGAGACAAAAGGCAGCTATTTTGTCCCACGTATTTTTTGTGCCCTCACGCATCACACGTACTAAAACATTTTTATTATAATTTAAAAATTGTAATTTTCGTAGTTTTCGAAAAAAAATTTTTGCTTTTAGCGTTATTATATTTATGAAAAATACTTTTATCATTACAATAATTCACAATTGGAAAAAATAATAATTATTATTAAAAAAAAGATTGTTTTATATCAAGTCCATTTAATTTGTAATACAAACAAAAATGGCCTCAATAATATTTTTATAAAAAAAAAAATTGTACGTTTACCACCTTAGATTAACATATAATATAACATTATATTTAGCGGTTAGTCTACCAATTACAAATTATTATTATAAGTTTACTACTACTGTAGTCTTTTATTGCAGCTACTGTTGGCAGCCGAATTCGCTACTTTTTTAGCGAGTTACTATGAACAGAGGCTATTTTTTTTTTTTTTACTTTTTCAATTATTTTTTAAATCTTTTTGCAGAACAACATTCAATTTTCTCTCTCTCTCTCTTTCTCCCTTTCCGTACACTTACGCATATGCGCATGTACGTTTACACCCATATACAGTAAAGAAAGGTGTTGATTTCACTTCTCTTTCTTTCTCCTGCTTTTTTTCTCTCTTTCTGTACGCATATACCTTTACATTAATACGATATAGAAAGACTGTTGTAGTAATCCGGAATACGTTACTTTGTAGGTATGATTGTGTATAGGTATACACAATCCGTGTAGGTGAAGTGTTTGTTAAGTTGTTTAAATATAATTAATTTAAAAATATTATAATTAATTATAAAAAAATAAATGTTTACTAACATTTATTTAATAAAGAAAACCAATTTAATTTTTATCATTAAATTATTTAATTAACCATTACACTTTATTATAAATAGATCTCTTAAGTAGTCTATTAAGCTCTTTTAAATGAATAGTCACGTAAATTAGAATCAGCAATATCAAATATAATTATTAACCAATGTTTGGTACTCATTGTTTTAATTTTTCATTTCTGTTGGCCAGTCCCGGGACTGGCTGTTTTTTTTTTTTTTTTTATATACATATGACCTTATGTTACAGTGTGCATTTCTCTTCAGCAGCCAATCATATAAATTGATTTGCAAAGATAATAAATGCGATTAATCATACATAGGTAAGGGTAATGAAAAAAAAAATTAAATTAGAATGAAAGTGGGAGTTAGCTTATAAATATAAATAACGGAGAAGTCCTGCTGTAGATCAATATTTCTCAAGTTTGTTTACAGATTATTAATTTAAACATTATTTTTTTAAAAATTACGTAGATAAAAGAAAATAAATATATTAAACAGAGAGGAAACTTATTTTATTAGTGAAGTAGAAATATTATTTCTGAACAAGAGTAGGGGCCAATTTTGAACATCCTATTTGTATTTTGAATTTACTAAAGATTTTTTTTGTAAAAGTTTTTAATCAGAACACTGTTATCCTTGTTTAAAACATTTTTCCCGTGGGCAAAGATTGTTTTTAGGTTCAATCGTTTTTATTTTTTTAGTTAAATTTTATCCAATATACCTAAAAAAAAAGGTGTTCACTAAGGCTTTATTGGCAGTATGATTTAAGTTTAAATGGTTTAAATATTTTTGAACTAAAATTACTCTTTAGGATTGGAAAGTTATTTTTATACTTTACTTTTGTTTTCTTGTCATTTCTTTATTTAAATATTTTTTTAATAGTGTTTCAGAAATACTGTTTATTTGTCATTGTTTTTTCTCTATTTTTTTTTAATTTTCATTTCCTTTTTGTATTTATTACTTGGTTAGTGATCTAAATAATCATGTAGATTTAGATTTTACGTTCCTGTAAATAGTTTTTGTATGGAAGTCTTCTTTTTTTCCAGTTTATTTAACAATCATTTAGCACAGCTCTTTATTGTACAAGTAATTTTTATTATTTAAAATTTACCAGCAGAGTAATATTATTTCTAAAAAATAA
>JAAAKQ030146437.1:0-13082 GCA_010016005.3 Zanna intricata
GACTGGCACTAGATAGGGAATCTTGGAGAGCTGCATCAAACCAGTCAAATGACTGAAGACAAAAAAAAAAAAAAAATCCAATTTTCATTCCGTGCCTTGTTTTAGGCAGCATTTATAATGGTTTTTATAATGCACTTATATAAGGCACTTTTTATAATGGTAACTTACAGTATAGCTATGGGGTAATTTTATATGGAATTAAAATAGAAATACTAAGTTAAAACATGATCCTTAATTACAATTTGGTCTACATACAATAGACCAATGGTCTAATACAATAGATTACAAATAAAATAACTTATACATTTGAAAGGCATTTAACATCAGTTGTGTATATGACATATAAATAAATCAGAGCTGATGAGCACAACAGCGTCACAATGTACATAGAGTTAATATAAGTATTTGTGGCCTGCAATGCAGAACAAGAGAATGCAAAAGGTTAATAATTATTAAATAATCTAATACATATGTATGGCTTTAAGAAACAACTAGATTACCATCCTCAAACTGTTTCCTAGAATGTTAGACTCTAGTTAAATTTCCAAAGTAATGCCGCAAAACACACACAGTTTACAAGGTTTTGCTGTATCATTATGTAACATAGAACACAAATGGGTGCACTGACCTGATTCATTTGGTGTTCATGAATAACCATAGAATAA
Organism: Zanna intricata; assembly: GCA_010016005.3. Classification (NCBI taxonomy): domain Eukaryota; kingdom Metazoa; phylum Arthropoda; class Insecta; order Hemiptera; family Fulgoridae; genus Zanna; species Zanna intricata. The sequence goes on from JAAAKQ030146437.1 coordinate 666, forward strand.
CTTCCTCTCGATGGTTATACCTACATGAAGAGTTTCAAGGCAGTACACTATCCTTGATGTGTCAAGAATTTATTATCTACTGTAACAGTCCAGTTACTTTCCCACTCGGCAACAGTAACATGAGTGGTGAAAGATTGTTGACTATGTGTGTTAAAAGGAATGGTTGACAGTAAAGGAATCTGCTATATCCAGATTCCTTTAGCAATGGAATCTGTACATTCATTACCTGGGATTCCCACATGGCTAGGGATCCAGCAGAAACTCGCTTGGGTATTGTGATGTTTCAACTTGGCGATTGCATTATAAATTTCTGTGATGGTAAGATGTCTAGAATACAAATCGTCTAAAGCTTGTAGTGTACTACATGAGTCACTACAAATAAGGGTGAAATGATATCTTGGGTTAGTGATATTCAAAGCCTTGTTGATGGTGTACAGTTCAGCAGTGTAACCACTTGTAATATTAATTAGACCAAACATATAGGTTTTGTCATTAACTACAAATGTGCATTAATGGTATCATCCTGTTTCGATCCATCTGTGTATATACTGTTGTGTCTGTGTTTGTCTTGGAGAGAAATTGATAAAACATTTGCTGAAAGGCAATAGGAGTTATTGATTTTTTTTATATATGGTGAGGTAATACTTAAAATTTTTTAGGTCAAGTCTCCACGTAGGGTATAAACAGGAATAGGTTGAGAAGATGTGTTAAAATGTAGAAGGTATAGTAAACATCAGGTATAAACACCTATTGGTGCTGTATAATTTGGATGATCTTCATACTGTTGTAAATGAGAGTTTGTTTTTAAAGCAGTTTGGCTTTAAAAACCTGATTAGGTTGTCCTTTAGGATGGGCCTTTAGATGGTCCGTCCCATCTATCCTGTCTACCCAAAGTGATGACTCGCCACAATCAAAATGTATGCTTGCAGTAGGGCTTGATCTAAAAGCACCTGTGGTAAGACAAAGAAAAGAATGGTGTACAGCATCCAGAATCTTAAGCATGGTGTTATACGCTAAAGAGTTGGCAATGCAACCATTATCCAAACACAACCTAACTAAAAATGCAACATACATGATCATTCGGCACCCCACTTTGTGTTGCAATGGGCTTGTAGCATATCTAGCATTTTTAAATGTCTTAATTTTTCACTGTTTTATATGCTTGATCATATAAGATGACTGTCAAAAAGCATACCTAAAACTTAAGTCAGGAGAGATAGCAATTGACTTTGTTGTGAAGACTTGTGGATTAAAAGGTCTTGAAGGAGAGAAAAAATTACACACTTTGTTTTCTCAGAACGTGAAAACTTGGATCAAGCTTCAAGACGAGCTAAAGTATTCTGTAGTAATCTTTCTGCTGTAGCTGTTGAATGGGATGTGATATATGCAAAATAATCAACATGAAACAGGTGGCTGCACATATTTACTAATACTGATGATGGTTATAGATCATAAGATGATTATCTTAATACACATCCTTGAGGTACTCAATTCCCCCAGATGAGGCTACTGGACACAGAATCTCCAATATGAACACAGAAAATTTGGTCATTTAAGAAACTCCTAATAAAGACAAATATGTTGCCTACGACTCCCCATTATTTAAGTTTGTTTAGAGTACCAAATCACCAGGCTGTATCATACATCCTTCTGATGTCAAGGAAGGTAGCGATGAGTAGCTGGTGGTGCAGAAAAGTGTTGTTTCCAGTGATACCAGATGGACAATGGAAGATTGTTCTTGGCAGAAACCACACTTGTCTGGAGTTGAAAGGACTTGTTTTTCTAAACACCGTGTAAGCCTGCAGTTCACTATTTTCTCCATCACTTTGTACAAATTGCTTGTCAAGAAGAAAGGGCAGTAGTGAGAGGAGCAGTACTTTGTCTCTACCAGAATTAAGTACTGATATGACAATGGCTTCTGACTTGAATGAACTAATTAAAGCCAGTTATAAGAATAATATTTCAATAACATCCTTGATAATAGTTTTTTATTTTATTTTTATATAAAGTTTGTGCATTTTTATTCATTCTATTGCATGTTTGTAAAGTTCTTTATATGTCATTGCATGAGTTCTTAATGTGGTTAAAGAAAAATACAGCTTTTAAACACTTTTGTTTCGCTTATTTATTTAATAATACTATAAGAATCCTTTCTTATAATAATAATAATAATAATTCCTCTGTTATGAAAACCTCCTTGCAGACAACTTCCTTTTATGGACAGTTTTGTAGGAACCAAAAATTCTAACATATTTGTTATATATTTTGGACTCCTGTTACAAATATTATCTTGCTGGGCTGAAAATTCTAAAATTTAAACAATTTTGTAAAATTAACCTTATTGTCTGGACAATAGATTACCAATGCATGGCCGTGTTTATAATAAATTAGTTACTTTTAGCTGAAAGCAATAAAATGTGATTTAATTTACTTGAAATAATTAAAGTGAGGTAATCATATAAAATTTATTTTTATTTTAAAAATAAAATATTAAATAACAGATTGCACTGATATAATTTTTAGTGATTTTATACAGATAATAGAGGAGAGTTTGTCTGCATTTTTTAAATCTTCCCAATATTAACGATCAAAGTCATTTGTCTTTTATCTGGAGAAGGCTTGCAGATCAAAAAAAGAAATCTAAAAGTAGTGTTCTTGCATATGCTTCTGTATATTAGAGGTTATGAATGATTTTTTTTGTTTTTTAAAATTTGGTTTTAAATGTGTTTGTTTGGTGTTCAGTTTCCCTTTATAATAAAATAATATCTAACAACTTCTCTGTTATTTTTGCAATATTACTCTTGTATTTATTTGTTGTTGAAATTTGAGTAGGTGTAATTCTCAACAGATTTAAATATGGATATTTATCACTAGATATGGGTTTGTTGCCATGATGAAATAATTTAAAGAATCCGTTTTCTGAGGAATTTGAGTAAGTTTATTAAAAAGTTTGGAAAATGACAATGGGCATCAAAAACCTTTACTTAGAAATATTAACCAGTGTTATAAATATTTAAAAATAATTTTCAGAATTAATTTGAGAAATTTGTATTCCCAAATCTTTCTTTTCATATTTACATGTGTGTGTGTATACACACAAATCACTACAAATATTTTTTCATTATTAATCACTTACCACACAAGAGTTATTTGAACTGAAATAACACACAAATCATTAATATAAAGTTAAGCTCGCATATTGCAGCTTCCTAATCTGGACATAAAATTTTTTTATACATAGTGTTTGGACAAAAATGTTTAATATATTGTGAATATTATGAGGTATAAAGTTAACTTTTGAAAAAAAAAAATTTTTTTGGTAGAATAACATTTATAGTACTCATTATTTTAATTGATTACTTTTTTTATTAATATGAATTTGGTATAATATGGTATTTCATTAAAGTATATATAGTGAGCTTAATCATATTTTTTTTATTTGTGAATTTCCTTCTATATTACAATTTACTGTGTGTGTTATGAGTGTGAATAGTCTCATAGTTCTTAAAATATTGTTTTTATATTTCTTTATTTTCAAATGTTTGATTTATAAACAAAACCACACCTTTTCCAGCTTACTTCCACTTTTTCCTCTAACTTTGATAAAAAAAAAAATCAGGAAAAATGTTCAGTTTTTGTATGTTGTATTCTTAAATTATTGTCACTTGTAAATGTTAAAATCACATTAACATTTCATGAGATTTATCCATTTGTACCCAATCTATTCAACTCCTAAAAAAATGGCCTCCCGCTCCCCCTATAAAACAACCTGTATAAAATAAAACTGCATGAATATAAATTTAAAAAAATGTAAATGTACAGATTGATGATGAAATGTTATTTTAATATCTTTAAAACACTGCTGTTGTTGAGAGCATTAGACATTTTTATTACTGGTTTATGCATTATAAAATTGTTCACCTTCGTATATTATAGCCTGCAAATGTGATAGTTTTACTATTAAAGTGTATTTCAAAAGATTATTGTGATGCGCATTGTTGTCAATTAGCTGTGAACTTACATGAAAATTAATCGACGAGACAGTTGTTTACCCGTTAACGGTAACATCATATTTTTATTAAATCATAAAGTATATGAACAAATAATGTAAAGAAAATTTTCCAGCATGCCAGCTTAGCATACAGATAAAAATAACTCTGAAAAAGAAGTTGGTACTGCAGTTTTGTTTCTTCAATATGGATCAGAAAAGTGTCATAGAAAAAACTAATTTTTAAAAATTGTTTTTGATGTTAATTCTTATAGATATTTTTTCTTAGTTAATTATTATGTCAATTTATAATTGACTGAAGTATATGCTTTGAAACATATTTCATATTTTTAAATTAAAAGTATTTAGAATGTTTACATAATCGATCATATCGTACATAAAAAGTTATAAGAATTGTAAATTGCGGAAGATACTTGTCTGGTTTTAAAGGCAATTGGTAGTACATTTAAAATTGATCTAACATTCTATTTAAACAGACTAATGAAAATAATTTATTTATTGAATAATTTCTCGCTCTTCAGTTAGCTATCGGTCCAGAATAATTGACAGGATAGTTTATTTCATAAGTTATATGATCGATGATGACTGGTTTTAGTCTTGAATTCATCATTTCATAATTTTTTCAAACTCTGAAAATCATAAATAAATACTTATTACAGTATTTATTTTTAAATTTGGGAATCCGCTGGACATAATAAAAAGTCATTGTTAGGTCTGTTTGATAATTAAAATTTTTCTTACTATTAATATATGAATTCCTGAATATATTGTATATTTTCAACATATTCATTTTAATCATTAGCAAGGAGGAAGTTTGAAATTTGAAATACACCAATTTTGAAATATTTTTCTGAAGAGTTGCCTGTTATTCAGTTTAAATTTATTTTAAATTTTCTATTCATATTAGTTTTCTTTTATATATTATATAAAAGAAAACATTATAATACACATTATCATTATTATAAATTAAAACACTGCAGCCTAGATTTTGTTTGTTATTATTTAGGTTATTATATACGATAGTTTAATATTTATTAATAGTAAATATTAGTATCATTATGTGTTAAGTTATTAATGAAAATAAATAGGAAGATATTGGGCTTGTGATAATCATTACAGTTTCATCCATGTCAGTTTAAAATTACTGTCACATACTTTATTTCTTCATTAGATAATAAAAAAAGATTTTATTTTGAAAAATTAGAATTATTTGTTTATACATTCTTACTTAATATTGTAATTTATTACTTTGAATAATTAATAATTTGTAGTATAACAGTTAGAATTATTTATATTTAAAAGTGCAGTTGCTGGTTTGGATGCCTTGAAAAGGTGATAACACATTTGTCAATAAAGAAAGTAATAGACATTATCCTCATTTGTTGTATTACAGTTTGAGTCGTGCATATATCTATTTAGTCACTCAAGAAAGACTATCATAGTTTTTTATTCCGTTCTTTATTGATTAATCCATTTATAACTTTTCAATCAATTGTTATATGTGAGAAAAAAATTCTAATTAGGGATTAAGATTGTTATGTTTATAATTTACATGTGATAAATGAAATTAAGCCACGCTTATATGATATGAACTGTGTGTACTGATTTACTGCAGCAGCCAGACAAACTCATATTAAAAGGCAGCACTATTGTCTGTTTATAAAGTAATGCTAATTTGGCAGCGTTTGACATTTATTATAAACGTGTGTGTTAAGATATTGAAATCTGCGTTTTCATATTGACTTGTTTTGATTTTATACAATCTTTTGAGTAACTTTTAATTTTCTGACCATTTAGTTGTACAGCATGGCTACTCAGTGTATAAAATAAAATGTAAAATGGATGTAAGTGATGTAATCACTAATTAAGTCAAGTTTTACGCAAAAGGTTTTCAAATCTTGTCATTTTATATGTCCATTTAATAAAAAAAAATACAATTTTAGCTCTGAAAAATTCAGGAATGATATAGGTAACAGTGTATATAGGCCTACTTTTTTGCTTGATTTCTCCACATTGGATGGAACAATTTGGATGAAATTTAGTGCAATGATTTTTATATATGCGAGGTGATGCCATTTAATTTTGGTTACAATTTCTCAAGAGGAAGTGACATTGTTCTATATAAAAATGTTTACTTGAAGGGTAGTTAATTTTTTCCACATTATACAATAGGTAGTTTAGATACTTTCTGGGTGGTGTTTGGTCTTATTCAAACCCTCATAAAAGGGTGGAGAAAAGTTGTTTGGTTCTCTTTTGTTATTTCTGGAATCAAAGTCACGTTCTTGTATTAATTAATTAGATGATTCCATTACGTTTCACTTTGGTTTTATATTTAGATAATTTCATTCAGGGGTAGGAGATAATAAATTTAATTTATTTGTTCTTTCAGGAGTTAATATTTTGATTAATATTTTCAGACTGCATAAATGATTTTTAAGACATTTTATATGATGGTTCTCTATTATGTTCAGGTTGTTCAAGTTGATCGGGAGGTACAGTTGTAAAAGGTCTTCTCTCTCAAAATTTTATTCAAAGTAAAATATTTTATATATGTATATATATATATATATATATATATATGTATATATATATATACATACATACATACATACATATATATAATTCTTTCCGTGCATACTTATATACTTTAATATTCGACTTAATTTTCCTCCAGACAAAGCGGTTTGCCTGTCAAAGGCAAATCTCTCGGTAGTCAGAGTTGCATAACTTTTCTGGCAACTCTTTGCCTTCTTTTTTAAAATGTTTATGCTTATGTAAAATTAATATTTTGAGTTATTGGTTAGTTATTTAATGGAGATATATATTTCTTTTTCCAGGTACTATAGGTGCTACTTTCTGCCCTTAAGTCTCACAACATAAACATTGCAAATGCCTGGGTGAGTAATTGAAACAATGTAATACTATAATTATATCTTGTAATTGTATAATATAAAATATATGCATTATAATATAATTTATAATTTTACTTTAGTAATTTTATTATTTTCACAAGGAAGTATTGATTAAGTTAAATTGTATTTTTATATTATCATTTTAAAGCATGAAAATATCCATTTATGACTTGAAAAAAATTATATTTGACTTCCTTATATATTCTGCATTAATCTTCTCTAATTTTATTTTCAGTTTCCAGACTTAACTATAAATGTTTCTTGTAATGAATTCCTTGTAAAAGGGAATCATGTGCAGAAAAAATTAAAAATTTTGTTTTTAGAAAGGTTGAATGCTCTTACAAGAATTATTACGATTTTGAAAAAAAAAGTATAGTACTAATATGATCAATGATCTTTTGCTGTACGATCAATTTTCATTATTTTAAAATCATGTCTGTATGCAGAATGAATGTTAAAAAAAATAATTCCTTGTAACACACAGTATTTATATATTTGTTGCAGTTGCCTGTGTGATCATTATTAGTCTCACTATTAAAAATATAATTAACTGATTCCGTTTGGTAACAGTGTACTGCTTACCATGTTGTAAGACCTGTCTCCAGCCATTTTAAATTTGAGCAAAGCTCTATATATATATAATGATGTATATATATATATATAATGATGTATATAAGATATTATATATGTAACCTTGTGTAAGATAAGAATTTGTGGAGTTCTTTGTAATCAATATGACTGGATATCAAGTCTTGAATTTGGTATAAATCATCTAAGTTTGTCTTAGAGAAATTTTCTTTGTTTCTAATTTATAACATTGATTTTGTACTCTTATTTCATCCAAAATATCAGATTCTACTGATTGTGAAAATATCCATATATTTATTTAGTATTATCTATGAAATATAAACCACCAAGACGCATTATAATATTTTTATACTTTTGTTACCTTCATTTTCCTCTACTACATACATTTCTTCTATTAAGTAGTGGATAATGAATGTAATATAATATAAAAAGAATGTAATATGATAATAAATATAAAAAAAATTAATGCATTAATTTTTTAGTAGAAGTTGTTCATTTATTTGTTGCTTTACATTCTCTGTCCTACCCTTTTCTTGTGGCTATAACATATCTAATGCATTTCAGGTTTAAGAGATATTAGTTTGAATTGTGAAAGTAACATTGTCCACTATATGCAGTGGTTAAAAGAGGGGTCAATCCCTGTGGTTAAAAGAGTGAATATATTTCATGGGGGTACTGTCTTCTGCATGCTATTGAGCTCACTTTGCCAGTTTTGTAACGTTACATTTTACTTGATAAAGAAGGCAACAGGAAATCACGTAACAGTTCCTATAATAAGCCTGGCTTGTTTTTTTAGAATGAAACAAGCTGTTTTTGGATGACTTGTTTGAAAAAAGAGTGTGATGTATTTAGGGTGTATGTATGCATGCATGTTTATTCCACCTAGCAACTCAGTGGTTGAACTAATTTGGATGTATGACCCCGCGTTGAAATCCTTATGTTACCAGGGGTATCATAGGCAGTATAAACATGTATGTATGTAAAAAATTAATAAATTTAAGAAATACATCAGATGAATGAGTTGTTTTTTATTAATTCCCATCTCAACGCTTCATTCTGAACAATTTGGAAACATATATACAGTATAATTCGTGTGAAGTTATTGTTTTACTATTGTTTTTACATGATTGCCCAAAAAAGAGTGTAATGTACTTTGGGTCAGGGCTGGATAATTGCATAGACAAATGAGAAAAATGTTTAGGGTTCAGTTTTTTGAAGAACCTGGTCAAACTGCCTACTCTAGGGTGACAGAAATAAATAGACATCTTTATAAGCATAGAAAATATGCAACTCAAAATATCCACCTTAAAATTGGTTTTATTGGTCAATTTTAAAAATAGAATGTAGATTATATACACGCTGGTATGGAGCTATTTAAAAAGAGCTTTTCTTGAAATATCTTTAGATGATGCTTAGAAATATTCTGTTAAGGAAGAATGAGAAATAGCAAACAAAATGAATACTGTAGAATTCATTTTGCTAACAGTTATTTGGGATAAAATTCTCTAGAAAATAAATGCAAGTAGTAAATCCTAACAAAATTTTACTTTGCCTCTTTTTTTTTTGCAGTAAATGTTTTTGAGAATTTTTATGATTACATTAATAATTTAAGAAGTTCTTTTTTGGAAATAAAAGCAGAGGAGATAAAAGCAGAAATAAAAGTTTATTCTCTTTTTAAAAAAAGGTCCCAAAAAAGAAAACGTTTCTTTGATGAAGCGTATAATGATCAGGAAAATGTAAGTTTATGTCAAGGGCAAGAAGTGTTTAAGCGAGATTGTTTCTACATAATTTATGATAAAATATCTCTTGAATTAAAAGTTAGAAGGAAAAGTTATAAAGATATTGATGAAATTTTTAATATCAACATAGGTGACGGTGACGTCAAAGACGTATCAGTTAATACCGCATTGCTAAAAAAATGATACAATGGTGACTTTGATACTAAAGAATTGATACTGAACCATTATTTTCATGAGTAGAATAAGTTATGAAAGACCTGGGAGATCTTTGTGATTATTCTTTATGTATTTATATCGTGTGTACATTACACACTGTACACTCTATACATTACACTCATATTCTGCAGTATTTGAAGGGATTTTCCAAGAATATTAAAGTTATGAAAACTGAAATACTCAATTGAATTGTGCATTTACTCTTAAAATAAGTTATAATAAGTAGTGTTTTGAAAATGTGTATTCTTACTAGCAAAAAATTAAAAAAAAATTTTAATTTATTACTTTTCAAATTTATAGCCTTTCTGGTTATGAGAAGTTTGATTGTAGGTGTTTTTTAATGTACTGCGTAAAAATAAACATTCATTGAGAAAAGTTAAACTGCTCTGAAATTATATTTAGTGTTCTTACAAATGCCTACAATTTGTGCCACCTTCATAAGATACTCGTTAACATTTTATACTTTCGGTTCAGAATGCTGTTGCAGTGGAAGCTCTAGCCATAATTCCCATGCAGATTTATCAAAGGTCTTGATTAGATTTCTTTAATCTATTTTATTTCTATTTCTGATTTTTATTGAGATTTTTTTTTTATGAAGGAGATGATGTTAACTACCATTTGTTGTGCAATGAGGTTGAAAATAAAAACTTATTGCATTGGAGTTTATTTTTTCATTTGGAGGCAGTTAAAATTAATTGCTGCAGAGATTTCAAATTTTTGACCTATTATATAGGAAAAAGGGTTGATAAAACCTTTAGTAAGTTGCATTAGGAACTTAAGAAGGAGGAGAAGACTGGAGGAGAAGGAAGGTGATTTGTCATCTTCCTTCTCCTCCAGTGACTTGAACAAGAAAATTTTATAATTTTACCCATTTGTCAGTACTGTGCAGAATTTACCATGTGTTAATTTAAAACTTCTTACTTTTTTGTAAAGTGGTGAAATTCCTTTTTTTACATTCTCAGATGGGTTTTAGGGTTAAAATTTACCAGTTTGAGTTTATTTTCTAACATATAAGCTGTATTAAAGTACATGTGAAAATTTCTATACTTGAGCTTACAGAAAAGTGTTCCCTTAAAGTCCCATAATATCAAAAACCTCCCTTAAAGTTCATATAAGATGGTATATCACAAATTTTTTATTTAGTTGCTATAGTAACACTAGTAAATACAAATATATATATATTAAGCAAAGGTATTACTAATGATACAGAAATAAACTAATGAACAAATAGGAATTATTTTAGAACATGCTGTGATATAACATTGTTCTGTTGGCAGAACTGTTATGTTTAATTTGATAAATAGTTTCATTCCATTATGTATCACAATAGAAGGAATTTTTAATGTTGTCTTAGTTTGTATATCACTATGTGAATTTTTGAATGATTTTATATTGAAGATAAAGTTATTATTTGATAGTACTATATATTTTGATTATATTTACATTTCCTGTACTAGGTAATTTTTTTCTACAAATTAAGTATTAGAATATTAAATTATTTTTATGATAGTTTAAATTAACTTTCTGTTTTCAAATTAAATTTTGCATAAAAATAAATATGTATGATTACATTTGATAAAAAAATATAAATGTATTGTATAAATAAATATTAATTGCTGTTTATATAGCAACTCAACCAGCAAAAAATATATTTTTTTTGTTGACAATTCTGTTTTGTTCATGACTGTGTTTAACTTATTAAACAGTTATAATTAATCTAGATGATGTCATGCTTTGTATCTTTCTTCCTGTTTCATTCCAATAAAAAGAATATTTCTTTTCCTTCCTGGTGGAATGCTTGTTAATGATAATGGTCACCAGTGAATTAGTTTGTGGATTGTAGACACATGCCTCCTTCCATTTGATTTTAGAAATATTTACTTCAGTTCACCAAAAAGGAAAATAAAATTCTTTCTATAAAACTGATTTAGTTCATTTTAAATTTTGTTAAGTTGTATTATTGAATTTTTTGAACTACCTTATTGCTTCTTAGGTTGTTGCTGATTGTGTTAACATTTTTACTCAATTAATTAAAATAGTTACTAAGTAATTATATACAGTGTGTAATTAAATGAATGTGTGTTTAAATTAATTTATGTATAAATTACAAGAAGCTTTGTAATTTATTTGAAAATAATTCTTCATTGAAGTAGTTGGTAATATCAAAGTAAGGGCGTTTTTTTTTACAGTTTTCAAAGAAAAGTTTGGTATTACTTTAGATTTCATTAGAGGGGTGAAATTGAATATTTCCTTTGTATTTTGAGATGTGAGTAGTACAAAATTGTCATTCAGTTAAAATGTAATTTCCCTCATATATAGTATATATACACAGGCCAATAAATAAAATTTGTGGTTTGAAAATCTTCAAAACTATCTAATGAATTTCATGGAAATTTGGATATGCTGTATTTGTGTATCTGAAGTTCTGCATGTGAAAATTTTATGAAGATAGATTGTGTCATTCTTGTGTTATGCTCAGTAAGATTCACAACAGAAAAATTAACTTCAGTTCAGGTTATTTTGACTTTCTATTGGTGTATTTTCACATGTGCATATGCAGTGAGTCACAGTGGTGAGCAAGTTTAGATTTGATGTTTGTGTGTAGGGTCTGTTTGTTGTTTTTAATTATTTAATCAAATTACAATTATAAAAATTTAATATTCTTATAAACTGAAAATATATTTTAAGATTAAATTAAAAAATTATACCTCTTTTAGTTTTCTCATTTAGGTATTTAGTATTTTTCATATGCAACTATTAGAAAACGTTTGCACAGAAGTTTCACCCAAGAGATCCATAATACAGATTAGAATTTTGTAGACTAGGACTTTGGCAAAAGATAAATATTTTTCATACATAGATAAATTAGTTTAAATTGTACATTTTGTGAAGTTATGCTAGTGTTAAATCCTGGTGAATAATTTAGGATTTCTTAAAAAACATGTGGCAGTCA
>JAAAKQ030146481.1:0-13079 GCA_010016005.3 Zanna intricata
TATATATATATATATATATATATATATACAGAAAGCGAGAAAGAGTGACAGAGTAAGAAAGAGAAGTGTATCGGGAAACACTGACGGATCATCTATATTTTTTCTCCTACCTCTTATTCTATCTATATATTATACGCATATATGTACAAATTCTCGCTCCATGTCTTTATCTTCTATATATATATATATATATGCTTAGCGTCTCGGGACGATTTCTGATTACGAGTCAGCTATTTTTTTCTCCATGCAAAAGTGTTCGGCACAATGCGCAAAAAAAGTTTTCACTTCAAAAATGAAGTTTGTAATACTAACTGTATGATTCGAAATTAATTTGAAAACTATTCATTTGTCATAAAATTGCGGTTAATAATAAAAGTTAGGCGATTTAGTTGTTTTTAACATAATTTTGATTGCATTTTATTATTTTTGGGGAAAAAAGTTATGTAGTGTTTTTGTGTTTGTTGTGTTCTGAACTTTGCTTACTTTTTTCCTATTGAATCTGAATTTAACGGAAGTGGAATTTCGTTCTGAATTTTTTGTTTTGAAAAATTCCGCGTCTCTTCAGTAATGCAAAATATTCTAATATAATTTTTGTGTACCGCTTTTGCGATGGAAGTGCTTCAGCTGCGGTGGAAAAATACCGAAGTTGGTATTTTGGGCGAGTAGTAATCGTAAACTACTTTGTCAAATTTTTAACAATCTTCGTATCCTAAGTATCTAAGTAATCTTCGTAATCTAAGTATTCTTCAGGTGTTACAGCATAGTCCAACATCAAGCAGGCGAAGAATTCCTACGCAACTCAACATTCTCAAAATACAGTATACAGGACATTACATTCTCACGGATGGCGTCCAGATCATGCTTGGTGAACGTGCCAGACGACTGTAATTTTTTCAAAAGGTTAGCAATAATTACCTCCTAATTCCACTCATAATATTTTGGACGAAGCTACTTTTATACATAAATAACACATATGGCGTAAACACACAGAATTCATATCGGTGGGTTGAAGAAAATCCAAATGCTATAGGGCAGTGGTCGGCAAACTGCGATTCTGTGAATCCTTGGCTGCGGCTCTTCCACGAAATGTTTAGTGCAGGCACGGAATATTGTTTATTAACTTGTGAGAGACGAGTAAAAATTTTTGAAATGCAAGCCTACAGAAAAGAGGCACATTTTTAGAAAGCAATAATAGCACACGTAGTCGCTCACAAACAAGTGTATCATTATCTTCGTCGAATTGCTCCGCGCCGAAATGTATTATAACTTTTTTTAGTTAAAATACATTTCGGCTCTTTTAAAAACTCGGTTAAAAAAAATGGCTCGTTGAATAAACTTCAACTTTGTATTGTTTTTGATATTTGGCTCTTTTGGAAAACGTGTTTGCCGACCACTGCTATAGGGGAATCAAAATTCCAGCAACGACTTTCGTGAACGTTAGGAGTAGCATGATTGATAACCAATTAATAGACCAGTTCATACTAAAACAACCTGTCACGGGCAAAAATTATCTGGATTATTTAAACAATGAATTTTTTATAGTGCTTGAAAATTTATCATCGATGAAATGAATTGAAACGTACTATCAACTTGATGCAGCAGTAACAAATTTCACGAATAAAGTAAGACAAATTTTAGATAAAACATTTATTAGTGAAAATTGGACGTAGAGAGCCAGTGAACTGGCTTCCTTGATCACTGGACCTTACTTCCTTAGATTAATGTTTGTAAGGATGGTTCAAATTAGAGATATACAAGCAAAAAATAAGAAACACGTGAGAAATGATCGATCACATTCTTATTGCTGCTGATCTCATCAAGGAACGTGAAGATATCATAAGACTGGTGACAAAAAGAGTAAGGAAACAAGTTGAAAAATGCATTGATGCCAATGGTGGAATTTTTGAATATTTATAAATAATAGTTAATTAATATTTAATAAAACATCCTGACCCCGCAGGGGAAGACACCCTTCATGTGGCAGTTTCGGTCTCAGTTCACCCCCTCCGTTCCTAGCCATTCTTGGCTTTACCGGAGGTCATCTACAGAAGCTCGGCAAAAGGCATGTCTCAGCTTGTTCTTGCCTCAGTCAGGATGCCACCAATGCGAATACTACATATGATATTCCCATCGGTGTATTAATAGGAAATGAACTCTCTAAAACAAAACACATCTATGTCAGATCTTTAACAAGACTAAGTGACATGAAGAAACTGAAATTAAAAGCACACTACCTTTCCGAAAGGTTACAAGTTGAGTTCAACACACAACATCATAACACAAAAAAAAAGAAATAAAAACAAAACTAAACAAAAAAGACTACAAAAACACAAAAAAAGCCAAAACACAGGAAGACCAGGCCGAACCCTAAATTTTCTCGGCAATCCATTTTGATGTCAGATATCCGATGACATTTTCAACGATTACTCATTCGGGCCGCGTTTTTCCAGTTCTCACGGAGACCTAATGTCGAGCCGGAAAATAGTCTCTGTGCGCATAAGTTCGTATATTGCGTATTCATAAATTATGCGTCATCTAGTTGTCCACAATCTGGAAACAAACCTGAATCCACCACGCATAATCGTTGGAGTCGTCTCGGAAGGCGCCAGTATAAATATATTAAATTAATACTGTGTAAACCACAGTAAGGTTTTTTTTAAGTAAATTGTATGATTCTTTTTCAAAATCCGACAGCCACTTTTTCCAATTTTTTAAAGCACGCTTACATAATTTTCATTTTTTTCAATTTTTATGGTTTTAACCAACACTTATTCAAATTAAATACACCAGTTTTTTGTTGTTTGTTGTTTTAGGACTACACTTCACGATTTATTTTTTGATATTATGTGTGCTGGGCATGTTTCGCTCACACCGGCACTTGAAATAAAATAAATAAATTTGGATCATTTTTGGTAAGCGAGTACTTTTATTCTTTTTTTTCTTCCAAATAAGTGGGTATTTGGAGGTGTTTGCAGAAAAATAATATAATATAACCAAACTTAACCAACGCTCGCTAGTCAAGGTTACTTAGATATTTAAAGTTTGGATAGATTATATTTATAATCCAACCAAACAGATGAAAAAAAAATTGGCTACCAGATTTCGGTAAAGTACCAGTAGCATTTTAATTTTTCAAACGTCTAAATTTATTGGACTAAAAACAGCTGTTTTTAATTTTTACAAATTCATTTTAACATTTTTCTGTTAAGTTTTGTTTTTAAAAATGAATGTTAGTTATTTTCTTTTCCATAGGCTTTATTAAATGAATTTTCTCAGAATTAAATTCTTTACAAGTTTTAATAATAAAATTTATGTCTTTATTAGTGATTTAACAAAGTTATTGTACTTCAAACCTAAAAAAACGTATTTTTCGACACCGAATTTTTTACGGGAGATTCAGTTCTGGAACCTGTTTTATTCGATCTTTCAGGTCAAAAGACTTAACAAACCTCAAGTTTACTCATATAAAACGTGTTCAAAATTTCAGTATGGCCTCATTTCACTGAGGGAACTGAAATCCGGGCGAAATGTTTCGCTATCTGTAACTCGATAACAAAGTGTTTTCGGACATATGTTTGCATGAACATTTATTCCTTGTTTCAAGTTCTAGAATCAGTTCCCAAACTATTTCCTTTTCCTACTGAATCACACTGTTTACGTATGTAGTTAGGATTAGAATTAACTTAGGACTTGTGACTTGGTGCTGGCAGGTGGCCATATTGCTACTACTCGTGTTTTACGCTATATCGGGTGAAATACTGATTTATATGCGATGATTTGTGTCTTAAACTGTTCTAAATTGCCGAACAAACAATCGCACAAGTGCGAAGTTTGTGACATTTAGTAGTTATTAGATATGGTGAATTAAATATTTGAGGTGGACGAATACATTGTGTTGTGCTAAGTCGTGAACAAGTAAATTGTACTATACTACATATTTAGGATATTACTGTATGTAGTTGTAATATTTTCGGCTAAAAATGCGTTTTCATTGTGAAATATTAACTAAATGACAAGTTTTTAACTTAAAAAGTAGAAAATAAATAAAAATTAATTTAGATTAGTAACATAGTGACAAATTTGGCGCGCCTTAAAAGTAATCTAGTAGCTCGGACTATTTAATCACATTTGGATTAATTGTTACTGTTTCTTGTTTATTAAGTGTAGGAAATTTGTTTTTCCAACATAATAAATTTAATTCAGGCATCCACCCATTTTAAGTGTTTAACTAACCAGTTTTTTATCAGTAACATACTAGGTCGTACAGTGGGAGTGACAGATTCGGTCTTCGGTGTTATAGTTTTTTTATGATCACGTGGTTATCACGTAATCATCACATGGTAATCACGTTATCATTACGTTGTTATCACGTAATCATCACATGGTTATCACGTTATCATCAAGTGTTTATCAAGTGATCATCACGTGTTTATCACGTGATCATCAAGTGGTTATGTCACGTGTTTATAACGTGATCATCACACAGTTATCAATTGATCATCAGAAGGTAATCAAGTGATCACCACGTGTTATCACGTGATCATCACGGGGTCATCACGTGATCGCATTTGACCATCTTCCCTGCAGCTTTCATGGGGTCACTGGTGGACCATGGAATCCCTTCGTACCAGCAGAAGTTGGTAGGTACATACCTCACGAGACGTGAGCAGGTATGCCAGCTGCAAGATGATGTTCTAGAACTATGCTAACAAAGAAGGGTGCCACAACGGTCGGTTCTTTTACCGACCCTCTGGAACTTGGCGCACGATAAGGTGTTCCGACTTCCCCTTCTACCAGATTCAGTGTTAACTGGGTATGCAGACGAAATCGCGCTGGTGGTCAAGCTGGAAGCCATTGGTCGTATACAAAAAGCGTATAATACCATCAAGAATTAGATGGTGGGAGTGACTCTGCAAAGAAACGGCCGGTCTTGAGGTTCATCCTAGATAGTAAAAGAATCACCATACAGCCTTCCATCAAATATCTTGGCATCTGGGTGGATGCAAGACTGAGGTTCAGCACTCACACCCTGGAAACATCTCAGAAGACGCAGATGACAATGAAGCTGATTGCCACCCTCCTCGTCACCGGTGGACTATCACAGCTGCGGAGGAGACTGTTAGTATGTGTTGTATATCCCACCATGCTATACGGGGCTCAGCTGTGGACCGATGTGACAAGTTATGCTAAGTACCGTAGAAAACTAGGGGCGCTGCATCGTAGATAATGTTTGAGAGTTGTAGCTGAGCTGCATACC
Organism: Zanna intricata; assembly: GCA_010016005.3. Taxonomy (NCBI): domain Eukaryota; kingdom Metazoa; phylum Arthropoda; class Insecta; order Hemiptera; family Fulgoridae; genus Zanna; species Zanna intricata. Next base: position 5,258 of record JAAAKQ030146481.1, read on the forward strand.
GGACCATCTCGAAAGGGGCGGCCGTGGTCCTGGCAGGCATTTTCCCAGTTGATCCTTCAAAGAAACGACATAGAGAACAAGGACCTCTGGCCAGTGCAGAAAAATGGAGATTCCTATAAGACGTTATGGAGGAGATGATTGGGGAGTGGCAAGCGCAATGGGACAGAGCAAGTAAAGGACGATGTCCTTTACCCCGACATTAAAACGTGGTATCACAGACTCCATGGCCTGCTGGGATATAGTTTAACACAGTTCCTGGCAGGTCATGGCGGCTTTAGGGAATACCTATTCCGCTTCAGTCGTGATCATTCAAAGCTTTACCCGGAGTGTGCACAGGAGGTAAGTCCTATACACATCTATTTCAACTGTACGCGCTTCCGGGATAAACGGAGAGAGATGCTCGACGATGTACAATCCACTACTATATTCATTCCAGAAGATATGCAAAACATCATGCTAAAGGGGCCTCGTGAATTTGATGCTGTAGAGAATTTTGTGAAGAAAGTTGAAGACAGACTGCATGCCTTGCAGGAGACCCGACAAGAATTGAGGCGTTGAGACAGGCACACGGTTGAGTGTCTAGGGAGTCCCTACGAGCGCGTGGGTATTGCCTGGTGAGACCGTGGGCACTCTGCTTTGGGTTCTGACGGCGTTCTTCAACATCGAAGGGTGCCTTGCGTAATTGGTAAGTTTCAACGAAATAGGTAAGTCTGCTGTATGAAAGGTTAATTAGTGTTCTGTATATGTGCTTGGTCTGACTGTACAACTGTCTCTGTTGCGTTATTCCTTGTATTACGTTGAAGTGGTGCTTTTATATTGTGTACTATAATATTCTATGATTTCTATTTAGCTTCTGTTATTCGCTGTCCTTAGGTTAGATTTTGTGTTCTCCCTTATGTTGTTTATGTATTTATTGTGTTCTCAGATTAGTTAGCGCACCTTGGTTAAGGTATATAGTGTTTGCTTGTGGCGATTGTACGTGTGTGTGGGCATATACTGCCTGTATGGTGGTAGCCTCAGGTTGTGGTTTATTCGGTAATGCCAAGGACACACAGATGCATATATTGTTTTTTAACATCCTGCGGAACCTTTAAGCGACAGCAACACTGCCCTGAGTAAGCGTCTGTAAAATTGATTCATCAACTCGTTAAAAAAAAATGGATTAGAATTAACTTGATATACAATAAAATTAAGGTTATTGTGTAATTTCTGAATAAATTATTAATGCCAAGGTTACAAGGCATTTATCTAGGGATTTAGTTATTAGAAATAACTAAAGTTTGGTGATCTGTAAAAGAATCATATATAAGACGATTCCTGTCCGTCATAATCATATTTTTAATTCTACCCTCTTAACCATTAATATTAATAATTCATTAACCATTTAATGGATATGATACCAGACAAACCAAAAAGCACGAGAACATAGAACAGTTAAAATCATAAAAAAAAAAAATATTCAAATTTCTTTTAAATTACAGATACTATTCCTCATCGCTGAATAACGGAGTAAGGAAATATCTGATTTAATAGACTACATTAAACCAGGCTTTTCTGTTCATCTGGATTTGAATTTAAAAGTGAAAAATTCTTCGAATTGGTCTTCCTATCGACTTGGAAATACAGAATAAAACTTGATACGACTTGGAAAAAACTTAATTTCGCTAACAGAAAGGTATTTTTCACCTAGAATGCTTATTATATAAGTCGAGGTTGGAGCTTACTAAAGCTAATATTATATGCGCAGAAGAATGTTAAAATCGATCGTGTGTTTGTACTAATATTGGTAAAAACAAATGAACCGCTTGGACGGTATAAACGACCCTTTTACCATTGTTTTTCTTAAATTTCAGCAAGATTTAAATAGTAAATTTATCCGAAAAAATTCACAATAACGAGAGCGGTATGGTTTTGATCAAGAAAATTTAGTATTTACTGCATAGTTTTTCAGTAATTATGTATTTTTTGATACTTATTAAATAAATTTCTTTAAGGTATATCTATACTGTTCTCATAAATAAGATAAATTAAAAACAGCGAGTTTTTTATTAATAAAAATTATTTAAATTAGATAAATATATCAGAATTTAAATGTTATATATTTGCAATGTTTATAATTAGACGAGTAGGATAACTTTGGGTTTACTAAGTTATATTTATATAATAAAGCGTCTTTCATTTCCACCGAAAAAAGTAAAATTGCAATAAAAAAAGTACGTGTAATATCAACCAATCTTTTTATTTTTATTTCGAAGCTTACAACATTACATTATATTTGAAAAATAATATCAATCATATGACCACCACGGCTTTGCTTGACAGCCAAGTCTATCAAAAAAATTTTGCGCGACTCTTTCGTACAAATCAGCTCGAATTCCACTAATAACGCGTCGAATATTTGCTTACAAGTCATGAATCGTTCGCGGTTTGTTGCTATAAACCGCTTGTGACTTTAAGATAAGCCCCAGAAAAAAAAATCTAAGGGAATTAAATCACACGATCTTGGTGGAAAATTGACATTACCATTTCGTGAAATTTATTATTGAATCACCAAACGTTTGATGCAATAACTAAATTGATTCAGCGGCTCTGTGGCATGTGGCATCTTCGTATTAAAATCTTATCTCATTTAAACAAAATTTTACAAATTTAAAAAAATGATAAATTGTAGCTCAACAGCGTTCTCCGTTTGCTGATATAGCGTTTCCATGCTTACTTCTAAAAAAGAAATGTCCGAATTATGCCACCAGCTCATAAATCCACAAACAGTGATTTTATTTTTTTTAATCTACGCTGTTGAATCATTTATGAGTTGAAACATCCAAAATACGGCATGTTTTTTTTTGTTTTAAAAGGTATCGAACCAAAAATCAGCCTCATCTGAAAGAATTATATTTATTATGAAAATTTTAATCGTACTTCGAGCAGTCCAGTCAGTAAACCATCTAAGCAATGAATAGACCCATAGCTTTAATTCTTGAGTTTTATCTTATTAGATGTAGATGAAGATCTTGGTGCAAGATTTGCCATGTTGTAGTTGAAGAAAGACTCAGTTCTTGTGAACGATGTCCGACCGATACGTGGCTGTAACCGATTCCATATTTCGGTAATAAATTTTTATGATTTGATTTCATTTTTATTCAATCATATTATTTCATTTTTTATTTTTTATTCAATCATTTATTTTTTTATTAATTGAATTTTTTAATCTTTTTTCATTTATTTTTATTTTTTATTCAGTCATTTTATTTTTAATATTTCCAAAACGTTGTTGAGGCGTGTAGTGCTTCACGATGATTTGTCATAAACTGCTGAAAACAAAAGACGCTTGAAAAATTTAAACAAAAATTCAACGTCACCACCAAAATCTGTCAATTTTTTTCTCTCAATTTGAAAAATCCCCTATATAAAAATATATAACTCGTACTTTTCTTATGTAAATTGCTAAAAAATCGAAGCAAAGAGTCCATTTTTTCAATGTTTTCTCAATTATTATGCAAGTTTAATGTCTAATATTTTCTGTTAGTACAGGATTTCGCATAAAATGGCATACCAGTTTTAACCAAAACTTGAATAATGAATTAATTTTAACCAGAGATTATGTACATATATAATTGTGTATTCATTTTCAAAAAAAAAAATTAAAATTAAATAAAATAGAATTACGATCAGTTTTTCATAGAAACATTTTTTTTGTTTTAAACAGGGTCTTCTTCCCCCTCCCCCCAGCAACTTGTGTGAAAAAATATATATATAATTTAATACTTATGAAACTAAATAAAAATTTTAGCAGATAAGTTATAGATAAATTAAAATTTTAAATAATCTTCTTATAAAACATTTTTTGCATATATGAAAGAGGATTTCTTTCTAGGTAATAGATAAGAATAGTATCCAAAAAAACACCCGGTACCTAAAGTTTTTTTTTACATAATTACATGTAGTAATTAAAAAGGAATTTATGAAAAAAAAAACAAAACGCAAAAACTTGTATACTTTAATAACGGTTAATCTACTATTGAAGCCTTTTAAAGATTTAATCGATGTTTATCTAATTAGGTATTAAAAAAAAAAATTTTTTATACGATTGTTGAACAGTAACATTAAATTATTTAGAGTAGTCGATAACAGACCTAAAAAATAAAAACTCCAGTACAGCTTGACGGAATGTTATAAAAAAAAAAAAAAAAAAGTTTCCGTTTAGTATACTGAATATAATATTTAGCTTAAGTTACTTGAGATTAGATATTTGTTATTTGCTAAAATCCTTATTGTGGGAATATTATTAATCATTATATTTAATCAGCATTTTTTAAAAATTCAGTAATCTTCAAGTACGTTTTTTATTTTGCAATGATAATATACAGTTATTAGTCTAAATTATGAAAACCCTTTATTGCTTTAATGTAAGTTACATAAGTTTACGGCATATTATTTTCAAATTAAACTGGTTTAATTAGGCTACACAAAATCACACATTTTTATTTTCCACCTCTAGCTTTTTAATTGTTTATTTTATTTACTCATACTATATAAAATACATATTTTTATTACCTGAATACGATTTAAAAAATTAAATACTCTCGTAATTTTGTCTACTTATTTCTACTTTGCGGAAAATCGATGAAAAAAGAAACATTTGGAAAAATATAGTTAAAAGAAGTGACAGACTTATAAGACACATTATTAAGCATCCTGGAATAGCTCCTTTGATATTGGAGGGACAGGTAGTTGGAAAAAATTGTGCAGGAAGGCAAAATTTGGAATACGTAAAACAAATTGTTAGGGATGTAGGATGTAGGAGGTATACCGAAATGAAACGACTGACACTAGATAGAGAATCTTGGAGAGCTGCATCTAATCAGTCAAATGACTGAAGATAAAAAAAAAGAATTTTTACTTTTAAAAACAGATTTTAATTATTATCACTTGTTGGGTGAATTTTAGGGAATGTATTTGACGAATAAAAAATAAAGTAATAAATATTTTAATAAGATTCATAAGAAAATTTTTTTCAGATTTTCTAATCTATATTTTATCTCCCCGATAATGATAAAAATTACCATTAGGAGTTTGTTACTCTAGTTAAATTACATTATTTGGAATTTTTATTATGTCGTAATAATAAGTAAATAATTTATTTTATTTCTCATATTATCGTAATTTAAGTATACATTTTTAAAGTAAATTACAAACTTCGGTTAATGTAGAATTATAATAAGAGTCGCATACTTATAGCAAGCGGTCAGTATTTATTTACAGAAGCAAATATTTAGTCAAACAGGTTTTTTATACGAGTTAAGTCATATCTGATAAATTCACGGTAAGATTCTAAGCATATCGTTAATCTCGGTGAACATAATTTTGCTATTTTTTATAGCCAAACAACCGCTATATCTTTTGTTTGTACGCAACTGTTTCGGGACCGATAAAATTGTACTTGTGATTAACCTTAAAGTCATGGAATCCTTCTCGTTCTAATTCCGTTGTGATATACATTCACCACCAATCGAAAAATATTGTAATTTGTTTTTTATTATATTTTTTGTGGGATTTATTAAACTAAGAAACTATGTTAACAGGGCATTCAACACGGAAATTATTTCTTTGTATCAATAAGGAGCTAATGTTTAAAAAATGGAGAATTTTGGAATTTAAAAAAAAGAAATTCATGTTACTTAATTTTTTAATTTTTAACAGGAAGCATACGGTATTTCAAAACAATGATAAATCTGCTTTTAAAAAGTTTAGTTTCAGTATACTTCAAAGTTCCATTTTAGGTTCTTTTCTTTTTATAATAGCAGATGACATTAGAGAATTGAGCTGTTTATCGGCCTTTTACAATGATTACGCTATCTTAATAAGTTAAAGTGATTATGAGGAAGAGCTATTTAAGTATGGTAAATAGGAAGGCTTTAAAAAACTCCAATTTAATTATTTGATAATTAGTGAGAATAAACATAATAAAGAACTTTTCTTTACAAATCACAAAATTAAGTAATTGCTTGGACTGAATTAAATAGCAAGATGATTTATAGAAATTAATAACTTATTGTAGCTCGTTTCGTTTTATTTCCCATCTCCCTTATACAGTATAAGGAAACATTACAGCGAAATTGGTTTTAGATCTCAAGAAATTTTTGACAAAGAAGTAATAAAACTAATTCAAAATGTATCAGATAGAGAATCTTGTCTTATGAGTTTTAAAGCACTACAAATTATAACTTTGCCATACATTTATATCTGTAGCTGCTTTATGGACATGAGGAAAATCTAAAACAATACTAAGTTGGTGAAACAGTAATTCAGATATAATACTAGAAACATACAAAAATGAGATATAAAGACTTAGCTTGCTATATCATCTAATAATTTTATGTGTATCAAGTACCAGCTTTCCAACATACTTCCGAAATTTTACGCGATTAACTGTTATGGAGCTAAACGCTCCTCGCACTCCAGCGCTACCGCCTTCTTGCGCCAATCATGCACTCGTCTTGTCCATCCTTCCAGGCACCACGCAACGCGTCGTTTATTCAAATAATTTAATGCATATTTCACTGTTAATCACTTATTTATTTTTAATTTGTTTATAATTCTATTATTTTTTTGAATTTCCTGCTGACATTTTCAGACTAAACCTGCATCTATCAAATGTAGATGAATAAATTAGACAAACAAACATTTTGTGGAATCTTAATGGATTTACGGTAGTGCAACATAGATAATAGAAAAACAGAAAGGAAAACGATGGAAGCCTTTGATAACAGTGAAAATTATATGGATGATCAAATTTTAAACAAAAAGGTCTTAAGATGAAAAGTAGAGGAGAGAAATTTGTGGCAGAATCTTTTAAAGAAATGAATCAGATCATTAGACCATTTAAAAAGATATTCAGATGTATTGATTTGGGGATAAAAGTTAAAAATTATTGAAGACAAAGTTTGGAATTTATTAAACAAATAATTAAGGGTGCAGCAAATATATTAAGGTTAAAAGACACGCCATGAAAGGAAACGAATGGAGAACATTATCAAACCAGTCAACAGAAAAAAATTATTTTGTCTCGGATGTTAGCGATTCTGTTTATTTAACATAAGTCCGCTTTTCCCAACCGACCAAACAATAAATTTGATTGAACGACTAATAAATTTCATTATTTTACATTTTACAAACAAGTAAATAACTTTGATATTAAATATAAGTAAATTATCATTTGATAAAATTGATAAGTAAATTTTAGCAAATGGAAATGTAAACCGGTACTTTTTGTATATTTTTATTCTTGATCATGAATTTCTTATTTACATATATATTAGACTACATATAGTCATAAGCAAAAAATACTTAACGAAAAGTTGTCCATTCTTGTACTTTTTTTAATATCTTCAGTCGTAGAAATCTTAAAAAAAAAAAATTAATATGTTCCATTACTTGCGTAGCAGGAATATATTTTTTTTTTCTTTAAAAAAAGCACAGTTAAAATGTTTGGCATAGCTAAATTTTATAAATATTTCTTTTAACTTCTCAAAGTTTTATTTTGGTGTTTTTTTCGTTTGCACTTTTCTCATTTTTAGATGGAAGATATTAAAAAAAAAAAAAACCCCTAATAAATAGAACTGATCATTGAATTAAATTCCAAATTAACGTTAAATTAGGTAGAGAATTAATAGCTTATTATTTTTAACGCTGAAGTAGACAAAATAATAATAATAATAGAATTAAAAGTTAAATATTAGTAAAACTATATTTATAAATACTGTTAATAATATTATTTTATTATTTATTGATAAAGCGATACCTGTTCCGTAAAAAAATAATA
>JAAAKQ030146492.1:0-54158 GCA_010016005.3 Zanna intricata
GAGGATGAGATGAATGAATTGTAGCGTGTGTGAAAAATGCTATGCCTGACCGGGATTCGAACCCGGGACCTCCGGAATGAAAGACCGAGACGCTACCACTCGGAGAGAGCAGAGGTGATTGTGTCTAACCTTGGACAGTTAATGAACAACCATCGCGGAAAAGAGAAGCAGAACGTAGAGTACGTTGCTTTTCTGTAACCCTAGATTTCTTTCCTACCACAGTAAGGTCCCCGCTACTGGTGACCGATCCACCAGTACCGGCCGGAGAACAGACTGTTTTCCTGGTTTCACAAAACCCAGCCTCCATTTATGCTAATTCTGGTGACTGAGAAATGTCAGTAAGATGGGAATATTACAGCCCTAAAGAGCGCCAAATTCCTCGTAGTTTGAGGTCCCACTCGACTGTTGGTGTGGAATGGAGTTGGGGAAAAGTAAAATGTACTAAGAGGTGGTTGGCGGGGAGTAAAATGGGCGGGGGGAGTATGGTTCTGATAAATCAGGAAGGGATGTCAAATAGTAGGTAAGGGTAAGGAGATATGGGCATAAAAGGATTCCCTGCCAAAAAAATTTTAGCTTACCTCAAAAATTATTCTTGTTAATTGACTGCAAGTGACGTAATAGTCCTGTATTTATTTGACGAATTTTCTAAGACAGTACAATATCAGTAATGTATTTCTTAAGGAAGAAATGCTTTTTAAGAAAAATCGGTAAAACAGAATAAGTCTGAAACCAAAAATCGTGAAACTTCGCTAGCACAATGAATAACATTCCACCGAAAAAAAAAGCAAGTCCAGAAAACCAACCAAAAAACTGAAATACGAAAAATAAGTTGATTTTTAAAGAAGCGTTTTTTCGGATGATTCCGATTTTGATCCGAATTACGAACCAATTAAAGAATCTAAGGAGTATGATATTGATAGTAAAGTAGAAAATGGTATTCATGAAAATACACGAAGCTCAGAAAATTTATCAAATCTTCGTAACATAAATGAGAAACTTAAATGCAAACAACTAATGCAGGAAGCAGCGGACGAGACGATTAATTTGATCAGTCAATGATTGGAGACCAGAAGCCTGAAGTTGGCCCACCACAAGACCTAGTCTATCTCGTGTCCGGTCGGCGACAGACATATACACAACATCAGTGTTAGAGTCGGTGATGTGAGTATATCCACGTCCAAGTCGGTCAAATACCTGGTGTGTGCCTAGACTCTAGTCGCGTGTTTAATTTTCGCGTTCGCAAGACTACAGAGAGATCAACAAAATACAAGACCACAGTCCCGATCAGAGATCCACACCCACCCAGGGGGGGGGGGGTGGTATCTGGCTTTAGGCAAGTCACACTAAAAAATCGATCCTGTGGGGGACCGGCGATTGTACCCCATTTGAGAGGACATAAAAAATACAGAAGATCCCCTGTAGAGAAGATCCGGCAGCACGACCTTCCCCGTAACGGATTTACAGCTGGCGGGAGGGAAGGGACGTCAGAGTTAAAGGACAGGCCCATGCACCAAACAACATTTAATTTTTGGTCCGGTGCAGGGGTGTGGAGCAAAAAAAAATTATTCTTAGTCATCAGACACGTACATCATCTAGTTCTTGTAAAATTGCAATAATCTCTTTCTCTACCATTGCTGAACTTGAGGCCGTTTTCCTTTTCTACCATGAAATAATAAACAAAATGTATAGTGTTTAATGTATATATACATCCTATACTCGGCCTGATAATAGATCATACCGTAAACTGATCAATTACTGTCGCTGCATTCTATCGAAGAAACAATGAGCTTTAATATACGAATGGGATTTTGGATTAGCATCGTTCCCTGGTTGTTGATATTGTATGATCGACACAATCGTCACGTTGCCGAGGTGACCAAGTTGTAAGTAATTAATTTTATTCCTAGAAAGGAGTTTAATCATTATAACACATGTTTGAATATATTTTAACACAGTTTTTAACGTGGAGTTTTGATTGTATTTTTTTTGTTGTATGTGTGTTGCTGCTTGATGGGGAGAATTTGTCTCTTATCTAGTGTCAGTACAGCAGAAGAAAGCCTTGCGAGTGGACATGTTTAGTGTGTCGACCGAATTTTTATTCTGCCGACGGATGTAGACCCTGTAAATCTACAGTTAACTGTGAAACTTTTCTTAACATATGGTCCTCCGGGGTGGATAATTAATATAGTGTGATAACAAAGTTATAGTTATAGTATGATAACAAATTAATATAGTGTGATAACAGATTGTAACTTTATTAATTTATATATGTTAAATTACATTAAATTTTAAATTATGTTACTATTGTATATTGTTATGCTTCAATATTTCCACGCGTGTATATCATCTTAATATTATACTGTTAACAGTAGAAACGACAGAGGTAGCCAAACTAAAAATGAGTTTTTCCCAAGGCTGCTATAACACGAGCCCGAACGTTCGTCACATGCACTTATGACCTCCAGTGTCATAGTATACACGATGTTAGCACAAGATTACACTTGCTAAGTGACGCAATCAATAATTTTAATGAGTGTCAGTTAATTTTAGAAAATAATGATATTGATGTCATGTCTCACAAACGGTTGAACTTGAAGAATGCAAGAATCTAAATATGTTAAGCTTGAACCTAACACGGCTAGTCAGTCGCAAACAAAATTCAAGTCAGTTGATAAACTTGCCGGTTATTTCGTTACCTACTTTTAATGGAAATTTCACGAAATGTATACATTTTAGAAATATTTTTGATAGGTTTGTTATAAAAAACCAAGCTCTATATAATGTTCAGCGTTTACATTATTTAAATTCATCCTTAAACAACGAAGCTAAAGAATTGATTGCAAATATGACCATCAGTTCTGATAATTGTTTGGTTGCATGGAAATTGATTAATGATCGTTACAATAATCCCAAATTCATAATTAAAAAACGTATTAATAATCTGTTGAATCTTCCTTCAGCCACCAATTTACGTATGTTACTTAATCATGTTAAGAGTAATATTCATGCTATCGCAGCTATAAAAGAAGCTGATACTCCGTATCAAAAATTATTATTAAGTCAAATGTTATTGCATAAGAAAGATTACTCCGCAATAAGAGTATGGGAGCATAAACGTTCTGGAACCAAAATTTCATTATTATCAGATCTGTTAGCGTTCATACGCGTATGTAACGCGTAATAACGCGTTACATACGCGTGCAACGCGAACAAATATCTCTTTTGTTGCAAATGAGATAATAAAATTCAAACTCCTGATAAATCACTTGGTGTTATTCAGAAACCAAATGCAAAGAATTATTATTCATTCAAACGAGCAAACGCTGACATTTCGCTGGTGACAGCTATTGCTCAAGTCCGAGATCGCATCGGACAAGTACATAATAGCAGAGCATTGCACGACAGTGCATCACAATCTAATTTCATTTCAGAATTTTTAGTTCAAAAACTATATTAGAAAAAACATAAAAATAATGTGTCCATTCATGGCATAAATGACACAAAATCTCATTGCGTTACCATCAATTTCAAGAGTATCCACCGCTCTTACAATAGAACAATAAGTTGCTCAGTTGTACTGAAATTAATAACAATAATCCAAATGCTAGAATCGACTCTTCTTAGCAGGGTTTGCCTTCTAATATAACTCTAGCCGATCCAGCATTCAATATGCCTGGAAGAATTGATCTATTAATTGGTGCTGAATTATATTTTAGCTTATTATTACCGAAAAACAAAATTACTAAACCTGGTCACTCTACTCTTCTTTATACCGAGCTTGGATGGATCTTGTCTGGACCCATTCCAAGATCCGATTATAGTGCATCATCAAGCGTACAAAAACTTTTTCTCCTTCTTGATGGTAGGCTATAAGACCGAAGTCAACGTTTTTGGAAGTTGGAAGAAGTTTAGCCACCATTAAATAAGAAGAAAAACTTTTGCGAAGATCACTTTTCTCGCAATACGATTAGAGATGAAGATGGAGATTACATAGTTTGTCTTCCATCAAAGAACAACATAAATGAGTTCGGAGAAATTTTAGAAGGTGCCACAACTAGATTTCTTCGTGTCGAGAAGCGCTTGAATCATGATGAAAAAATACGCGAGGAATACTTCCGATTTCTGGAAGACCAGTTGAGTTAATCGGGCACACGAACTTGGCTGTATCTCCTACAAGACCTCCCTTAGTTTACTACTTACCATACCATTCTGTATTCAAAGAAAGCTCGACAAAAAGGTCCGAGTTGTTTTTGTTGTTTCATTTAAATCCTCTTCGGGATTGTCGTTAAATGACACGCTGCACACTGGTCCAATAATTCTGCAAGACTTATGCTCAATTGTGCTAAGATTTAGAACACACCATGTATGTTTCTGGGCTGACAGTGAGAAGATGTACAGACAAATAAGAATAAATGATGATGACTGTGAATTCCAGAGAATTCTCGGGCACTGTCATCCAGAAGAACCAATCAAACAATACAAACTAAAGACTAAAGATGGCGATCAGGCATTTCCTTTGACAAGTAGGTGGTAGTCATCCACCTACATGTCATACAAGACATGTATGAGGATGACTGCATATCAGGTGCTGCTACAATTTAAGATGCAATTAAAATTCGAAATGAATAATTTCATAAGGGTGTATTCCACCTCAGAAACTGGTGTTCCAGTTCATCTAGTTTATTACAAAACATTCCAAAAAGGGGACAGAGAAACGCAGCTGCCTTTACATGTTGGTAGTGAAGGAAATGTTAAAACATTAGGAATTTTATGGCACCTTTAATACTATTACAAGACAGAACTTTACTAAGAGAAGCGGTCTTCGTTTGTAGCAGCTCTTGGTTTAATTTCTCCAATAACAATTTTATGTAAATTATTTATGCAACGCTTATGGCAGGAAGAATTACAGTGGGATGAAGAGCTCCCCTGTGAAATGCAGAAAGAATGGAACCTTTGTTTTATAACCTATCAACCATTTCTAATCTACGTATCGAACGATTTGTATTTTTGAAAGTGAGTCCAATAACTATACTACTGCACCGATTCTGTGATGTTTCCGAGACTGCTAATAGTGTCTGTATTTATTTACGTTCCATTGATCCAGAGAGCATCATTACTGTGTTCTAAGTCCAGAGTAGCCCCGCTTCAGAAGGTCTCGTTGCCGCGTTTAGAATTCTATGACGCCGTTGTTTTGGCTCATCAGTTTCACAAGGGTTATTCAACCCTCGATATTAAAATCAATGAAGTGCATCTTTGGTTTGACTCAACTATTGTTTTATCATAGATTTCAGCCCTTTAGTGCCGCTGAAAAACCTTCGTAGCCAAGGTTGCGTTGGGTTGCGGAAATTCAAGAAAGGTCTCAAAATGCTATTTGGTATCATGTTTCATCAGATAATACTGCGGATCTTATAACTTGTGGTGTAGTTCCTACTCAACTTACGGTCAATAGACTCTGCTGGAATGGCACAGATAGGATTTATGTCGATCCTCTGTCTCTCAGTCAAGAATATTCACTAAATTTGTCAAGGGATTTTTCCTGAACTACGCTCAACGGTGTTCTTACATGTAACACAAGAAGATGACTGGAACATTGTAAATAAATTTTCTTCATTAATCCAATTTATTGCAAGTGATGGCGTACGTTTATAGATTTATAAAAACTTGTAATAAAATCAAGATCAACGGACCTTTATCAGCCACTGAACTCAACGACGCACTAATTTTAGCTATAAAATATGTTCAACGTTCGCTTTTTAAAAGAAGTATACCAGTCAATCTCAAAAAATGAGGTAAATTCTAGAAGTAAACTTAAATATTTTAACCCTTTTATAGATTCTGACGGAATTATTCAAATAGGTGGTGTTACGTTTAATCTGCGTTGATAACGTTGAAAGTTAGATACCGATATGATTGGTTCGTTCTTTCTACTGATTACGAGTCTTCGTGGTCACTCGCAGTCGAGACAGCGGGCGAGTAGCCAGTAGTATTTCATACATGTTAGTTGCAACATATAACATATCACTCATAAGTATAATTACTCATAAGTTATTTTATATCAAGTTAGTTGCAACCTACAACGTATCACTCACTCATAAGCGTATTTACTCATAAGCCTTTCATGTTAATATGCAAGTTTCTTATTCATTAGTATAAATTTCAATACATTCAAGAAAATTATACTGTTCAAAATTATATTATATTATACTATTATATTATATTTAATCGTTTATAAATAATAAACGATTAAATAATCGTTCATTATTTATAACGTTTATAAATATAAATAATCGTTTTTATCATGATCTGGTCTTCATTTATTCAAAACGCCACGAACTAATCCTTCTACTACGTTAAGGTATACATATCCTTTGTGCATCCATACAACGTCTATCTACAAAAATTCTACTTTACGTATTTATTGGTCCTCACGGTCTCTTTACAGAACTAAATCTCTTTACAGGTGGGAGATTAAAAAATTCTAACATAACATTTAATAAAAAAATTCCAATTGTCACCTAATAAGAACAAGCTTGCCGAACTTATTGCTAGTAATGAACATATAAGGAATCTTCATGTTGGCCAACAAGGATTATTGGCTGCTATTAGGCCAAAATTTTGTCCTCTCCATGAACGAAGCCAAGTGAAAAATGTAGTTCATAAATGTACTGTTTTTCTTTAAGGCGAATCCAATAAATTCTAATCAACAAATGGAAAATCTACCAAAGGAAAGATTTCAGCCTTCTAGACCATTTTTGATTGTAGGAATAGACTATTGTGGACCATTTTATATTAGTCAGGGTTGCAAATAGGCCTTGTTAAAATCGTACATGTGTGTTTTTGTATGCTTTGCCACAAGGGCAATTCACTTAGAACATGTCACTGATTTAATGACCGAAGCATTTATCAGCGCCTTGAAGAGATTTATCACTCGTCGTGGAAGGTGTCAGCAGATACATTCAGACAATGTAGGTGCAAGGTGACAGTTTTGTAGGCGCAAGGCGTCAATTAAAAGAACTGAATGACCTGTTCAGATCAAGGGAACACTTCAACAAGGTTAATGATTTCTGGCTAAAAGACAGTATTTGCCTGGTCATTTATACTATTGGCTTATGGGAAGCAGTAATAAAGTCCTTCAAGTTTCATTTCAAACGTATTGTAAGTTTGGCTAAATTAACTTATGAAGAAATAACAACCGTAATCACGCAGATTGAGGCGTGTCTCAATTCCTGTCTTTTATTGCCATTAAGCAATCACCCAAACGACTTTTTCTAGCTCTCTCCTTCCTACTTTCTAATAGGTGATTTTCGTACTGCGTACCAGATCTTGATATTACCGAAGCAAAGATAAATTCATTATCTCGATGCCAACGAATACAACAACTGCAGCAGGACTTCTGGCGAAGATAGTTCAGGGAATATTTTGGTAACCTCCAGAATCGAACCGAGTGGGTGAACGCTCGCTCCAACATTGTGCCTGGTATGATGGTTCTTATCAAGGAAGATGATCTTCCCCCTTTAATATGGATGTTGGGAAAGATCATTGACAATAGTTAGGGTAATGACAATCTGGTGACAATAGTGACTGTAGAAACTGCAATTGGTGAACTTGAAAGAAATATTAACAAAATTTTTGTTTTACCTGTTTCAGACGTCCAATAATGTGAACACTATAATTTTTGTATTTTCATTTTATATTTTATTATGTACTTTATAGTTTGTAATTTGTTCATTAATTTCAGTAATTACTTTCATAAATGTCTATTGGAGATACTTAGGTGGGGAGTTTGTTTAACGTATATATAAATACTGTACTCGGCCTGAAAATTGATCGTAATAAGTACTGTCGCTGCATTCTATTGGAGAAACAATGAGCTTTATTATACGAATGGGATTTCGGTTTAGCATCGTTTCCTGGTTGTTGAAGTGGAGATGTCGGTGTTGGACTGGGGTTGCAGAGGTTTGCTTTGTTCGTAAACATGTGCATATCAATCTGTATTTTATGATTTTCACAATCAACTCGTTGCCTTGGTGACCAATTTGTAAATTTTTAGAATTATTTGTAGAATGTAGGTTAATTATTATAACACATGTTTGAATATATTTTAGCACAGTTTTTAACGTGGAGTTTTGATTGTATTTTTTTTTTTGTGTGTTGCTGCTTGGTGGGAAGAGTTTGTTTCTCATTTAGTGTCAGTACAGCGTAAGAAAGGCTTGCGAATGGACCTATTTAGTGTGTCGACCGATTATTTATTCTGCTAACATATGTAACTACCCTTAAAATCTACAACCCACTGTGAAACGTATTCAAATTAACAATGTAGTTAACTATTCGTAATTTTATTTACGTTCCAGCGTATCTCTCTATTATTTTTAAATCAGGACAGTTTGCTGTATATTTTTGTTAAAAAAACAAAAATCTTAAAATTTCCCCAGTAAATATTGTCATCCCGTTTGTATGAAATACATTATTAACAACGGAAGTAATTGCCCATATATCTATAAGATTTTAAAAAATCCGATTTTTACATGTAAAAAATTCACATAAGTAAAACTTTTGTATGTATTACTGAGTACTTTTCCAAGACGTGCAGAATTTATAAAATATTTAGTTCACTAAATTTTACATGTGTACAGAAGAAAGCAAGGAAAAAATAATTTGTGGTGGGACAAATATACGACAATCAGTTGGAGTGAGGGAACAAAAGGAAATGGCGCTTACGTCTCAAAGACGTATTGCCAGCATTCTAGGGTTAAGGCAACAAATTCTGTTGCTTATGATATTTCAGTTAAACAAATCATGATAAAATCTGCTCAATGGATCGTATACACTATGCAATAACGGAAATGAGATACGAGATTCTCTTGATTTAACTCAATCTTTCGAGCTCTTGTTTATCAAACATTCATTTCTACCATTTCTGCTGACACAATTGTATTCGTGTCAAAAAAATTCAAATGAAAAAGTTAAAAAAATTGTTTATATATAAGATAGAAGGAAAGATTAAGGTAGTGAATGTTTCTTTTCCCAGTGACAATTTTATTTAGCAATAATTGTATTTACAAAATTAAGTTTCTACCACTTTATTTCATAATAATACATTATTTTGTTTTTAAATATGTAAGGATATTTTTAGACAACTGCAGTGTTAGTATAATCAGTAATTCAATTTAAAAAACAAATTATTGTTTATTCATTACAAAAGGATAGCATACAAGATCTCGTCTATCACAATAATAACCTTGTGGGCAGTCATGATTTTTATCGCACTGTGGAAGTAAAAGAAAATACATTAACAATAACTCGTATAAAATTAAATTCTTTTAATTTTTATTCTTAAATTGCATGTTTCATTTTATTAGCAACAATTAATCAATTTTTTTTTCTCTTAAGGGGTCAAAATATATACCACCATTAAGTAAATATTTTATTTAATAATTTATAAAAAAAATTTGCTAGTTCATAAAATTATAATATTATACAGGAATTAAATCTTAATATAAGAGTACTACTATAGCTTGTTATTTCTGTACTTCTATATTATCATAATTGATAATAAATCTGCTGTTGTAGAATAAATTAGCGTAATTTAAGTTCTTCACAAGAGGATCCTTGATTATGATTGTACTACATATATATATACAGTAGAAGTAAGAATATAAAGCAGTTAACAATATATGTAAAAAGAACTTTAATGTAAGTGGCATTGGAAATAAATTCTAGAAAGAAATTTAACGTTCGAAAACATGTTTATGTAACGAGTAATTTTGTAAATGTGCTGTAAGAGAAAAATATATTAAATGGAAGTGTGAATCAAAGAAATATTTCCAATCTCTTTTATTAATCTCTAATCGTTTTGAGTAATCTATCTTATCTTCTACCGTAGGGTTTTCAAAAAAAGTCAATATAAACTTAAATAAAAACCGGAAATTTGTGAAATTAATGTTTGCTTATTCTGCATTAAAAATTACAAGGTATAATTATAAAATATGGTATGTATTATCTTAAAATATTCTTGAATTGTCATACATTATTGACTTACACTGTAAGATTATGAACTTACTGCAATAAATTTAAATGAAAAACAAACGAAATTTACCACAACGCCCTATATATTCTGTCGGTAATAGATCTGTATCGTGAAATATAATTCGACATTCGGTTATGAAATGTTTTAACCATGTTTACTGATTGCAAAACTAATAAAAGTGAAACAGAGGAAATGAAAATCAGAAAAAAGAAGTGGTTGTACAATAGAATATTGAGTATTTCTTTCTTGTAAAATTATCAGTGAATATGGTTATAGTAGTAGGTCGAGAAGAGACAAAGAGAAAATGAGTGAGTGAGTGATCGCTAGAGTGGTATATCCTTTATATGGGCTGGATTTGAATGACATAGAAGAAGGCAATGTGTGTATATATTCGGTAGATAGCGTAAGATATATAATGGGGGGAAAAAATGTATTGTATTTAAATATCAGCTCAGAGTTTATTACAGTAAAAAAAATAATTAATTATTACTCTGGAAAACAATAAATATATCACATAATTTACGGATATTTATTTCATATTTGCTACAAAATAAAAGTAAATTAGCTTAGCGATTTCTAATAAAATTTACCTTAATATTGTACAAGCATTTTCTACAGTATTTCCTTCGCTATATATACAATAGAATACACAGTAGAATTATAATACACAATAAATATAAGCAACTGTACAATATACATTGCTACTATGCACGTACAGTATGTAGTACATTGTTTGAAAGCATTTTCATGTTTGTCGTTAGTAATTCAAAAACTTGATTTTTTTGTTTGTATTGAAAATATATATTTTTTTCTTCATAGATATTTATTTACGATAGATCTTCTACTTTCTATTCCTTTTGTTTCATTACTTTCATTAATTTTTTTTTCAGGGCGGAAAAGCAATTTCGTGACATCATCGCCCGGTTCATTCATTTTAAAGAGTTTTACAAAAGAAAACGTAAATAAAACCGTTTTTTAAAATAGAATTATAAAAAACAAATCAATCATAAAGCAATATAAAATTAATGTAGAAAGATTGACATAGAAATAATATCACCTCATATTTTATTCTGCATCTTTCCTTATTTATTTTCTAGGAATCGTGCTGGATTAGAAATTGATATATTTTTTTAAATTTTATTTAATTTTATCTTATTTTTACACATATTAGTTTTAACTATTGTCATATTTAGTTGATATTATTATATTATTGTGAGATTTCGAATTATCCATGTTTTTTGGAAATTGATAGAAATTACATTTTATTTAATCATGTTATTCTTAATAAAAATAAATTTAAATTTAGTAATATAACATCTTCTTAATATAATGCATACTTACTTTTATCTCCCTTGCTGCAACCTTCATTAACATGGTATCATATAAAAACCCAAATATTAAGAATGCACAAATAATAATAAAGTTTTGTACCTTCATTATGAAAGCGAATAATTCAATTGAATTGTTAGATTCAAAGAGAGAATAATTTACAAAAAAAAAAGGTAGAACCGGTTGTATTTATACTGCGATATTAAACAGTAAAGATAATCAATTCGCTTTTAGTTATAATAAATCAAAATTAAGTTTTGTTCATTTTATGCTGATAAGATAGGAAAATGATTGCACCACTTAATTAAAAATGTAATAAAAAATAATTAAGTTTTAAAAAAAAATTTCATGCTTAACGATTAACTGGTGTTATCCGTTACATAAATAATAAAAGTTTAAACAAAACAAAAAGGTTATTGCAGAATTGTGTATTACATTTTCTAATCAATTTTTTTTTTGGGATCGTTCAGTTGACTTTTCTCATGTTCTTTCTTTTTTTCTGTTCTGGGCTAATATTAAAAACAAAAAGTTGTACAGTACATTGCAACTTTGATTATTTGTTTTTGTACATTGCAGTATTTTTCATTAATATCAGTTTCTGTCCATAAAAAGAATAAACTACATCTTATATATATATTCCAGTTACTTGAATTATTAAAGTTTTACGTTGTTTTTTTATGTATTGAATTTTCAAGAAATTTATATACTTCTTATCAGATCCGGTCCGACGTTTATAACCGACCAAAAATGTGATTATTGTATAAAGTTAACTTTTATTTTTTTATATTGAGTACGTTTTGTAATTGTTAAGTCAATTTTTTAGATTTATATCTCTTTAGACATTTGCTACCTTAAAAATGACGCTCAGTACAGAGGTATATGAAACAATTATTACAAAAAAAAACTGGGGAAAATATTTGCAGAAGAAAAATGAGATTTAAGTTTTGAAAATCTTGTCCGTACAGCGAGTAGTATCGAGATTGTAGTTTTTTAGTTTATAAGCGGACTGTATTATAATGATGTACAATGATGTAGTTAGAATATTTTTCTAAAAATACTATTATTCCTTTTTTTGTGTTTTTTTTAATAGGTTTATTGTTAATCATTTATAAATACCTAAATACCTCATACTATACCTCAAATATAACACCTGATGTTACTAAATTAAAAACAAAATAATAAAAAAAAAACAAGTAAATTTACTGATCTAAATCATCAAAGTAAAACATACAAATTGATTAATTTTAATCTCACTATTCGATTTCTTCGTAAAATACGTACAATAAAAATAAATAACCCAAACAAAATTTACACAAATTAGAGGGTACACCTCCTTGTGGCCTTAAATTTAATGTTGAACTTAAACTTGACCGTTATTTCATGGTATAACTTAAAAAAAATTCAGAGTACAGGTTATATTACAAAAAAATCTTTATAAAGAAACATATTTGGAGAAGAAAGTTGAAAATGATTTGAAAATCTTGTTCTTGGTAGTTCACTGCTTGCAGTTCTCTAGTATATTAGACGACTGTATTATAAACAGTGATATAGTTACAATATTTCTCTAAAAATATTTTTAACGGTTTTTGTATTTTTTTAAACGATTTATTGTTAAAAATTTATATTATTATTAAATTCTTGATTTTACTAAATTAAAAACAGGAAAATATTCTCTTAACTGATTTGTCAATATACGTTTTATTTTGCTGATAAGTAAGTAAGTTAAGCTGAAGAAAATATCTTAAATTTTTTTCTGAAGTTAAGTAACTAATTTTAATTTATTTGGAACGTTACCTGGTTTATTACAAATATATATTGTTCACTCATTTTAGTTGAACGGAACTCCAAATATATTATGTATTTTAGTTATTTTTATTATTTCCTTGACTTTTACGTACTGTTATTAATCTTTTTAAATATTTTTTGAATTGATTATTAAATTCAAAATTAGAGATAAAGAGATACCCAGCTGTTTGCCTCTGCTGTTTGTTGTGTAACTTTTAGTGACCTGTTTTTTTTTATGTATTATTTGAATTGTGAATTTGGTAAGGGAGATTAGTTGTGTTTAATCAATTCTTGAAGCTGGTGAATATTATTTTATATTTAACATAACCCAAGGAGTAAATAACGAACAATTTTTAATTATGTTACTAAACAGATGAAGAAATCATGAAGTTCCGCCACTGTAGCCCAAAAACTAAATTCCACTTATTAAAAATCAAACTTAGGCACCAATAGGATAGATGCCAAAGGGGATATTGCGATCAATCAATACCTATATCTTGGTCGTCGGTAATTAGTCACTTCCATGAATATCTTATATGCCTTCACGATATCCATGAACCGAGGGCGTATATAACAGGCGAATAGTGGTTTTGCTAAATCGATCATTGACAAAAACGGTAAATTTAATGCTGGCAACCACCTCCTGAGATTTTCCCCTTGTTGACCAAATTTCAACGAATAGTTCTCCCTAATATGTGCCCAGCTATCTGAAATGCTGAAATGAGACAAGTAACGAACGTAAACGTGTGGACATCCGCCTTGGATCTATTATAACGTTCCAACTTGTTCCAGAACCGGGTTAGGAAAATGTCGTGAGTTTCGTCGTCATGTATACGAACATTCTGATGACATTACAGAGTTACCAAGTACCTTGAAAGTTGCCAACGGTGATTCGAAGTTCTGGATATAATTCTCGGCCGATGCCATATCTTGCTTGCTCTTCCAACAATCGGGGTATGTAGCGAAAACTTGCAATACACAAGAGGGAAACCCGTGCAACATAAAAATATCTTCAGGCAGTGCAAATCATCGGGGTTCAGTGACCACTTTTCCTACTTCTAACACCTCCGGATGCGCAGAAGAGGGTGTTGTCTACAAACTCCAGCTCTAACAACTATCGGGAAGTCATCAAGAACGCAGTGGAAACGCCAAGCAATCCTCCAAACTGATTCTACTATGGAATGTTTATGGTTTCCATCCCTAAAGTGAAAATTTACATTTTCTTATTAATTGGTTAGGCCGACTCTGATGTGCCTTCAAGAGACTAATTTTAAGGAGAAACTACTGTACAGTACTGAAGGGTTATAACATTGTTCTGAAAAAAATATTGGACGTTACCCACGCCAGCGGTGATGTCTGCATCAGCGATCGACTAACATATAAAGAAATTCATCTCCAAATTAGACTTGAAGTTTTGGATGTGATATTGACGCTTACGTCTGGTACATTTACAGTATGTAATATCTACCTCCCTAGCAGTCTGGAATTTACTCCACAGGAGCTAACAGACATAAGTAGGATATTGCAAAACAGTTTCTACTGAAGTTAGGGGTAAGTTATTGGAAAAATTTCTCAAGAGTCCATAGCTTAATCTGGGCACACATACACATCTCAACAGCTCATATGGAGATTTGTGCCATCGACATAACCATATCTGACGCCTCATCATCCCACCTCTATGAATGGGGAGTCCTACAGGACCTACACGCAGTGACGACTGTCCTATCGAGATAGGGATTATGTACTGAAAGTAATCTATATTCTAAGAAAAGTGAAATCTACATGGCTACTGAAGCATGCTGACTGGAATAGATATTCTAATTTTTACTAATTTCTGAAGATGTTGTAGTCTACAAATTACAGGCAATGAGACAAAGATGAATGAATATGTTAGGGGTTTAGCGGATCTTCTAATGCACTGTGCTACGCTCAGTATTCCCAAAATCCTGGGTTCATCGATAAAAACATGTCTTCCTTGGTGGAAAAAAGAATTCAGATTAACGATCCAAGTGTCAAAGAATGAGTTTAACAGATACAAACGGCAACGGAATGAGGTAGCATTTGGGAATACAATAAACATCGCTTGAAGGCAATGAGCACACACAAAGAAAGTAAACACAAGTTTATTGCAATTATCTTGTTTCTCTTATCAGCCACACTCTCTTAAGTGATGTATGGATCAAGACCAAAAATCCAAAGGAAACTTTTGGTCCATCCATGTACACAATTTGAATATCTGCATAATTCTCAACTCTTACGACACAGCGAACATTCTGGGCGACAGATTTTAAGTACTAAACATTGACGGCAGTTTTCTGAGGATTAAGAATAGCCCTGAATTCAGTATAGAGGACATACTTCAGCGGGATAATAATATCAACCGGAGCTGAATGTCTGAATGTCTATAAACTTATGCGAATTACGGGAAGTACTTGCGGAATTAAAGTCATCTAGACCTGTACCTGATGGAATATTATATGTCTTCATATGAAAGCACTTGCATGAAGGTCTCCACCGCCTCTTACAGCTGTTCAACAGTATCTTAGAGGAACGGGTGTTTCCGGATATTTGGAAGGAGGCTGTAGTTATCCTTATGCTATTTCCAGTCGCGACATCACTTTAGCAGGGAACTTAAATCCGATTACTTTAATATGCACCCTTTGTAAGGGGATGAGGATATAAAAAACAACGGATGGAAATGGCATCTGGAAAGAATGAAATTCTTCTCCCAATACCATACGGATTCACAGAAAATAGATCTCTCATGGATCTCATTGTATCTGTCCAGATAGATGTGTGTTAGGCATTTGCCTCTAAGGATCACTTCCTTGCAATGTCCTATGAAAAGGCCAATGGGTGTGGAATGAAAGTGTATTGGAGTATCAAGTTCACGGGGACAAAGGCCAACAGTCAAAGTTCAGGAGTCAAGTTGTTGTGAGAGGGGTAGTGGTGGGGCGGTAAAATTAGTATAAAGGGTTCGGTTTCTCATTGAAAGCATGAATTGTGGCAGTAACAGTTGCAGTGAGATATACTTTGTTACTACACTAGAAGACTAAAACTATTAACACTAAAAAGGTGAGTGGAAATTTTTTGAGTGTGGATATCTTATGGTATCAATGAAGCACTCTTTTAGTTTTTAATAAGAGTGCAGATACCTTGCGGTGTTAACGAAGCATACATTTAACTTTAAATATGAATCGGATACCTTATTATGTTAACGAAGCCTTATTTGTGTTTAGATTGTAAGATTAAACGAGCTGTGAATTTTTTAGATTCCATCTATTGCATTGGCAAAATGGAGAATAATTACAGTAAACAGTGTAGGAGATGTGCTGCTTCTTAGAAAAAGATGCTACAGAACTTAACAAATTATTAGTAGGTTGAAGTGGCTATGCTTTTCTTATCTGCGATATTAATGCGGAAGCATAAGATGAGCCATTGAAATTAACCGCGTTTCGGTTCCAGCGCGCTCTTGCCTCAGTTATCTCCCTTCTTAACAGCTACACAGTCATCTCGATTGCCCTCAATCTTTCTTCGAACATATAAAGTTCATAATACTCCATTTTCTGAAAAGCAAAAGCTTAAATTACTCTTCTAACAACAGTAAGTGTAATATCATGAAAAAAAAAAATATTAAACAATTTTTGTAGAGGTTGTGTTAGTATACAAAATTATTACTATAAATATCTAGCATAATATCTAATTATTAACTGTTCTTGTATACATTTTAATTTAGATAAATAAACTGTTACACATTTTTCTAGTGTATGTGTTATTATTTCCGCAATTTCAAGGTGTATATATTTTAAAGTACTATTGTTTTTACAAAAAATATCTCTCTTCTTAGCATTGTGAATATAGTTCTTAGCATTATGAATTCACTTTATTTTAAAAATAAATGTATATTTCAAATATTATGCTAAATAATAAAATTTAGATACGCCAGGAATTAATTAAAAAAAATAAATATTTTTAGAGATTAGGTTTTAAATAATTCTTCTCGTACTAGACTCTTTCTCAAACAGCTTAAGACTGATTATTAGTTATTAAATAATCTGTATTTATATAGTCTACACAATGAACTGGAATAGACAAAATATATGCATACTTAGAACTACAGAATATTTATATTCTCATTGAAAGTGTATACTTAAAAATTTATTTTTGCGCTTATTGGCAATGTCTTCATTCCAAAAGTAAACTCTATGCTTACCTAGTGCGTTCATAAGACCATCTCTTCGACACTCCTCATCCAGAGTCTTCATTATTGCTTCAGAAAACATAGAGTGGGATCAAGTCTATCTACTGATCTGTCGACAATACGTATAGCCTGCACCTATGAAGGTTTTCATCTTTGAACATAGATGAAACCGTCCAGACCGGCTGTCCTCCACTCTAAAAATGATAGTCCTGCAGTTAGTGGCGTGCTCTTGGAGAAACCATCAATCTCCAATCATAGGAGCGACCTGTTCCGAGGAGGCATAGATGTCGATAAATGATCCCTTTTTCCTTTTCAAATAAGTGGCAAAGAGCCTGGGTTGTGTCCATCCCCCAGAAGACAAAAACATGTTCGCCAGCGTATACTTTCTTTTAGCAGAGATCCGTCCACCAGGCTGAAGACATTTTGAGTTAGTCACCTGTTAGGATAACATGTTTCCTTGAGCTTCTTTTAGCATCCTCCAGATCGCCAACAAACTGGAGAATCCCCTCCTTCCCAGAGATAAGTGAAACGTAACCTGTTATCATAGTGAAGTCAGTAAGTTTGCCAACACATATGTGTCACTGCAAGCGACACCAGAATAAGTGTATTTGCCCGATCATGTATAGCCACATCTCTACTTCAATCGAAGAGCCTTAGGAACCCGAAAACTCTCTTATTTGAATCAATTACAGTTAAGACATATATATCTCGTTCAAGCGCTGTCCTCCAAATGAGGTCGTGCGCGATGGTGCTGTGGTTTGTGTTTATATAAATTAACTTGTTTTCGCGGATGGTTTGCCGGCCTTACTCCCAACAGATGACCTATAATTGTTAGTTCCGTCCAGTTCCCTATGGAATGTTATGGAAAAACACCAAAATCTAAATAAAATATCAGCGAGTTCACAAACAATTGTAAATTTGTCCAAGAATCAATCACCTACAAGAACCAATATTTTTTTTATCACAAAAAATATTTTTAAAAATTGTCCATAAAACACTAATCCACCTGAGCAATACAGTACATGTCAAAGTAAAGTTATGTCTAAACTTAAATTGTAAAAGAATAACCGGATGTTATAATTGAGATTCTAATTCAGGATGCATTTGTTATAAAGCGTAAAATTTATTGATCAGCAGCGTATGAATGATTTCATAAATTGTGACTCCATTTTTTTATGATACAATAAAACACAAAGTAAATTCGATAAATTCCAATGTATATTCCAGTGTTTGTTAAAGATCTTTGGTCCATAATGATTTTACACAATCGTTTACCTAGACAGATCTCTTCATACACATTTTTCATAAAATAATAATAATTTTTCATATATATAGATGTATACATATATTATACATGATTTTAAATTATGCACATAACATATTTTTTGTGAGTTTTTATAAAATAAATTTAATGCCAGCTGTGTTTAAGGAAGCTATATTTTCTGTGGAACTTCCAACTTAATTGTAGGTATAAACATTTCTTAAGCTTGGAAATGCAACAAAACAAAAGGTAAAGAAGTAACCTAGTATTTGTAAGTCAGAATGTGGGTACTTCTTGAAACATATATGAATAAATGTCTGTATGTAGTTGGCAAATTTTTTTGTTTAATTTTTTCTTATATTTTTTTTCATTTTCTCACTAAAATTTATTTTAACAATATGTATTCTATTAAACAAATCATTTTTATGAAATGTTAGTGATAGAAATTTTTCAAACGTGGTATAAAACATTTTTCTTAATTTAAAAGGAAATATTTTTACTAGAAATATGTATGGTTATAGTTTAGTCTCTTATATTACATTTAAGTAAAAGTTTTATTAATTTTATTTACTTGAGATTCCTTTCAGTAAGGTAGAAAAATAATATTAACTCTTAGAAAAATTGTTAATTTTGATAATATAGAAAATAAATTTTACGCAGGAATCTATTGACACTCAAGCCATGACTCATTAGAGTCGTTTTAATGATTATCTTTTGTAATGGTCCATATATCAGATCAGTTTGAGTTGAAATTCCACATTCATTATAAATGGAATGTATTTTCAATGTATTTTATCGTGTAACTGATATGGATTGTGGAGTTGCATACATAACATTAGTGTGGGGTATTGCATTGTTCAAGTGCGAGTCATGGACAATTGGAAAACAGAAAAAGAGGAGACTTTTTGGCTTTTGAAGTGTGGTGTTACAGAAGGATGATGAAGATGGATGGAAGTTGGATGGAAAAAGTATTAAACAAATATGTATTTAAGAGAGTTAATGAAAAGAGAAGTTTTTGAAACAATTAAAAAAAAGAAGAGATCATCTAATGCAGTACATTCTTAGGCACCAGGGACTGATTAAGAGGATGATAAAAGGACAAATGAAACAAAATTATAGGGGAAGGCTTAGATTGGAGTTTATAAAACATATAATGGATGTGAACTGTGATACTTACTGGGAGTTGTAGATTTTTTTTTTTTTTTTTTTTTTTTTTTGTGTTACCTCCGGAACCACCGTTAGGTTACATCTTCAGAGGATGAGATGAATGAATTGTAGCGTTTGTGAAAAATGCAATGCCTGACCGGGATTCGAACCCGGGACCTCCGGAATGAAAGACCGAGACGCTACCACTCGGCCACGGAGGCCGGCAAGGGAGTTGTAGAGAAAGGCTGATAAGCGAGAAGGGTGGAGAGCTGCTGCCAATCAGCCTTTGGCTGTTAACCAAAAAACAAGAAGTATCTATTGTAAAACATACATATATAATGCATGATTGGTATTCTTTTTAGTAATATGTTCTTACTAATTATTTTTATTTGTTTGGTTTAGAGCTACGCGAGTATTCTATTTAGAAAATTTAATTTTCAATTACATTATTTATCATTTCTTGATGTAAAATTTTATTTTACTAAAAAAAAAAAAAAACAAAATAAAATTAATATAAGACACCAGATAAACGACAATCAAATATATCACCAATTGTTAATAAATCAAACACAAAATCCTTGAAAAATTGTAAATTTAGTACATTTCAAACCCAATGTTTAAATGATGGATATAAAATACCTTGTTAATGTAATTTTCGTAACACTTTAACCGATATCCATAAAAGTTGCTATCAAAATAACAAGAATTGTATTTATTTTCGCTCATACAGAAATATGTATTTTAAAAATGACTATTATATTTTTTTGTTGCAAACAGAAATATATGGTAATAAGTACATTAGTTAATTTAATATATGTGCTCTTTTTCTATTCTATATATAATGTTTCTTTATAAAGAATGTTTAAGAAAGTACATGACACATGATGTTCATATCACTAACAACCATCGAAATTGAAGTGTTTTTCAGGAATCGCAGATGTGTCTCATATTTAAACAATTCAATAATTGAAAAAATGCTACTATTTAAAATGGGACATCTTGCTTTATTCTACTTATAATACTCATTGTTTTATTGGAGCAGACATTCTTTTTTCAATCTTAATCCAGTTACTTCACACAATCCTAATAGATCTATGTTAGTAGTTAATTTTATGTTCTTGTATTAACATTTAATTTCTAAATAAAATAAAAACAAAATATTGATAGTATTAAAACATTTATTACTTAGTTCAAATGTTTCATGGATTAATTTATGAAATAACTAAATTAATACATAATTTTATTACTACAATTGCATTTATTGATAAAAATTGCAATTTCAAGAAAAAAAATAATACAGAAATAGTTAAAGATATAAAAAATGTAATTGGTTAAGTATATTATCATTAATATTATCTGGTAATGCCCTCTTCCACAAGAGCATTAAAGCAATTATTATATAATAAGACTACATCACAAAACCTGATTGCAAGTCATATAAGAAAACTAAATTTGTTGATGAATTTCTCATTTTTTTTTTTTATTTGAAATATCATGTTATTGCTTACATCTTCTTCATAATAATTAAGTTTACTTTCATCTGTATTTTTAAAAATTTTTTTCTTTATAGATGAATCTCTTAGTGTACTCTGATTTCACTTTTATTTTACCTTGTTTCTTATTAGTCCTTTAAATTTTTACTGTATTGTGACTATTACTCCATTGTGGTCAGTGTTTATTTTGGGCCTGGATATGCTCATTATATTTTATCTGTTTCTTAAATCTTCTTTTGCCCAAATATAATCTATCTTATCTAATCTATTTTTGTAAAATACTAAGAAAACACATAAATTTTATTTTTTCATATGGACATAATTGTTCAAGTTTTGTATAATAAGAGACACGTTCTTTTAATGTCTATCATGCACATAAAATAATGATTTATAGCCACCATTTAGGTGATCCTTTTATCACCAACAGCCAACATCTTTTCCATGACATGTCATATGTTGGCATATGTATGTTGCCACATGTATCTTCGTACACAGATGGCATCCATTTCAAGACACATTAATTGGATGCAGAAACGGGATACTTTTGCAAATTGAAGAGAAACATATGTAAAATAGAGCTGATAATGAAAAAAATCAAGTCTTTTTTCGTTTAGCTTAATTACATAATTTAATTGTATGAATATATCTACTGAATTTGTTTATCATTCAGAAGAGGTAAATCATCACTTTACAGAGTGTAATTCTTTACTTATGTAATCAAAAACACGATATATCTGAATATAGCTATGTATATATTAATTTCTAAACACATTGTTTCATTACATAAAATGACTAATAATTTTGTAATAAAACCATTTTTGCATTAGGCACATCATTGAATTGTTTAAGATTTTGTTCACTTTAGAGAAAACAGCACTGTGCATGTAATAAAAATGCTATGAAAGGCACCATTAGTAAAGTACATACATGAAAAGCATATTGTGGCAAGAAACTATTATACTACATACGGATAGCAATATAAGAAGTGACTTCATTAAGCAAATATCAACTGCTTTACATGTAATATAAGAAAATAGTCAGTTCAAACCTGGTACCAAACTGTATTTTAATCTCTCATTAAAAATATATTAATGATGGCTTTTAATGTTAAAGGTTTTATTATGAATATTTTTATTTATTTTTTTGAGATTCAGAAGCCTTCATTTAAGTTTTTTATTATAAAATGATATTGCATTTTTGTCATTGTTTGGGATAATATTTTATTTTTATCGGATTAAATACGTTACACTTTTAATGCAAAATATTATTTAATAACAGATAATTAACACGAACCGTGGTTAAATTAATTTGTTATGTGTTGTTTATTCTTATCTCAATTCCATTTGCAAAATTTAATTTGATTAGAACATTAAAAAGTAAAAATAAACAAATTTTTATGCTCCCTGTAATCCCATTATACGTAGATGCATTAATGATATATAATTCTGATAATCTGGATCATAGTTCTTTTCAAATCCTTCATAAACTTCTTTTGCAGCCGTTATAACCCTTGACCTTAACGTTCTTAATGAACGTCCCTTAAATGAACGTTCTCCTCAGGAATTCTTAATAAAGTATTCAAAAATTTGTTTTTCAACTCATTTTCTACGTTTCTATATCTCTCAAAGACATCATTCCTCAGCAGATACTTAATAGAAAAATCATCATAGTAAAAACCTAACTCACTTTTTGTAAAATAATTTTTATGACCTACTTTCTCACTGTTAAATCACTTAATGACTTACTTGGAAACCCAGATAAACAATTTTTATTAGTGACTAAGTTCAAAATTAAAGATAATCATATCTTTAATTTTGAACTCCTTTAATTTTGAAGTCCTGAAGGACTTCTATGTTCCCCTGTTTAGATTATGTCTCTTCTTTGAGGGTGCGAAAAGAAGTGTATTGTTTGTTTGTGAATTGTTTTCTACAATATGCGAAAAGTAGTTACTCAAAAAATAAAAATAATTAATTTTTTGACCATAGAAGAGTTTAAACAGCATATACTATCATATGTCTATATCGATCTTATTTTAACAAATATAGAATGAGCCACATAATAGGTATAAAATATAATACATAACTATTTACATGTGAAAATTCAAATAATTTATCAACATAATGATCATTGTGGCAAGTAACCTCAAATATTATTATCATTCAAGTTGGCGTTGAGTTATACTGTTCAAGTTTTGTGTTTATTAGGGTTTATAGTTTATAATTTTTAGATTTTTGTTAAATTATTTTTTTTGTTTTTGTTTGATGTAATTTTGGAATTTTATACCAACAGACTTTCTGTAAAATTAGTACTTTATTAGTTTTTATTTCTGTTACTGTGTTTGGTGGTTTTTTTTGTTGTTATTTGAAAAACATATCACTATTTATAAAACTAAGAATTTATGAAATCTAGAATTAAGTAAATGATAAATAAAGAATAAAACTGATAAAAACGGATTACAAATAACACAAAAGATGTAATAAAAGAGAAAGAACTTACTTGGAACAAAGTATGAAAATTTGAAAGATGAATTTAGATTGTTAAGAAATAAAGTTATCTTCATTGCTATTAGAAAGGAAACAAATAATTTTTTTTTTAATTTTAGTAAAGCATTAAAAGACATTAAAAATGAACAGCAGATCATTAACAAGCTTATGATGAAGAAAAATAGAAAAAATACTAAATACTTCTCAGAGCAAAAAGTAGAAGGTATTTGTAATAAGTTTAATTTATGTTTTCATAACAAAAGATAAAAGAAACATTTACTAGGGAAAAACTATACAAAATACTAGAAACGCAGCATATAATGAATACAAATTTAAGATATTTTTAACAAAAATTATGCATCAACAATTTGAATACTCAACTTGTAATGTAAAAAGAGATACTATGTACATCGGGTTTAGATGGAATTTATGTGTCTGACCGATTTAAAAAAATTAAATAATTAATACCAGTTTTTACATCCTTAAACACTGGTATTAATATTTTTAATATTTTAAATCGTAAATTATTATAATATAAAATAAATTTAAATATCGTAAATTGTTATAATATTTTTTAAATACATAATTTGTATTATAAGTAACCACTTATAATACAATTTTAAACAATAAAAAATTCTTGCAATAATAAAAATGATAAGAACTTTTCATTTTGATTCTTAGAAGTTTTCTTTGATCAATTCACTACTTTTTAAATAATTGAATGAGATAAGATGGGAGCGAAAATATAGAATATCGAGATGATACAACAGTGGTTTGAAAACTATATTGCTGACTGCAAGAGAGTGATTAGGTCGTATGCAGTAAATATAAATCAATAACAGGTATCAATTCCACAATCAATTTTTTTCCTTAAACTTCTTAGCAAATATATATATGAGTATGTGTAAAATATATCCCATTGAATTTGTTGTTCTTCAGCTACTCAGATGATATTCTATTTATTTTAAATTGATTGATATATATTTATATAAAACAATAAGACTAAATCCTGTACAAGCAAAGCAATATTATTTCATAATTAAATACAAAATTACATTTAAAATTTATATAATAATAACTCACCTGCCATAAAATGAACTGTAATTTTCAATTAAGTATTTAGACTGTCAAAAACTGAAATGCATAAAAAATGTGAATGATGTTAGATTATAAATAAGTGTACTAATCGACTGTAATTTAAATGCACAGAAAAATGGGAAATATAATTTTTAGTACTAAAATACAAATAAAAATATAAGCTAAGAAATATTAATGATGAATTTTTTTTTCTACAAACTGGTGAAATAAATTATTGTGTTATTATATGTACTAACAATAAAGTAGGTGTTTAGGCCTGTTTATTTTTTCTAACAGCTGGGCGAGTCTTCATTAGTTTAATAACTGTCATTTGAAATACAAGAAAAATAGATTATTTCTCTTCTGATGTTAAATGAGCAGCTAAAATCATCAGTAAATACTTAATAGGTAAAACTAAAACAAAAACAATTAAAAAAAAAATTGAATAAATTAAATTAAATAAAATTAATAAAAATTAAAAATATTTTAAAAGAAATATTTGGAGATGTAATGTGGAAGTATTTTTGATTCAGTGTAATTAGCACAGTATATGTCAATATTAGCAGGGTTTTGTGTAAATTGGAAAAATAAATAATCTTTTTGAAGGTAATACTCACCTAGTGCTGCTGAACTAAATATTTTAATCTAATTACAATGTTACTTTTCAAATGATGTGAGACTGTGAAAAATTAGATGGATTTGATCCTGTTTTTATTAATAATTGCTATATTTTAAGTTAGAAAAAAAAAACTGTTTGTGATAGTTTAATAATTAAGGGAGAATAGGATTATGCTGCTTTATCTTCTACATTCTTTAGTCTTAATATATCTCTTCAACTCATGTTAGAGGGTTTCATTAATTTTCCTAACGACCCTCTTTCAATATTAAGGGAAATTTTTGTTGCTAGTAATTAAGAAAGAAGTATACTTACTAATGAATGAGCCACAGAAAAAGAGCTTTTTTTATAATATCAGTGATGTGCCATCTGAATCCAGGTGTACAAAATGAAAATAATTTTAAATCATAAACATAATATGACGTATAAATATTGTAAAATTACTAATTACATCATGGCGGAATGAGAAAGTAATTTATTTTTAATATAAAATGAAAATAAAATTTAAATATTTACTGCAAAATATATAATATATTTCATCAAAGATAATGGAAAATTCCATTCTTTTCCAATTTTCTGAAGAAGTCTCCATTTTGAAATAAACCAATTAATCCTTCATATTCTGTAGTTATGTGACAGATAAATATTGATGAATTTGTTTTTTTTCTATTTATTTACATTCAATAACAGCTTGGTAATTTGGTTTCCTTCCTGAGAATCAGAAAAGTATAACAAATTGGAATATGCATCATCAACTCGAAATTAGAAATAAATTATGTACAAAGTATTTATTAAATGTTAAGGACTTTCATCCCCTGTATGAATCATGAGACCTTGTATCATGATTTATACAGGAATTGCCTCATGGTGAGGGGACTTGAGTGCTCAGTGATACAGAGTAGCTGGACCGAAGGTACAACCATATCAGAATGATATGTTGCAAGTTGATATTGTTGTGAATCTGTTGAGAGCCATACCATGAAATGATTCCTGAAAAAGAGTAGCAATTCTTTCAGTCGCTGTAAAGAGCGTAGCTCAGAAAGACTTACACGACCATATCAACATCAACCTTCTGAATAATATGCAGCTGATAATATATGAATATATGCTGCATAGTATTCAACAGCCTTTGAAAAAAAACAGCTGTATTTTTTTTTCAAGAAAATATAGCTCTGCATTTCCATAAAAGATGGAGATGGTTTCCTTGCTAAAATACTGTGGTTTGGATCTCTGGGGGGGGAAGACATCAGACATCAGATAGATGCCTTCTACTATTAACAAAAACAGGATCTCATTCACACAACTCATCACCCTTTTATACACCCACTCTATTATTTATTTATGTTTTTTTTTTTTTAAGTGTAAGTATTTGAGTGTATGCGTGTCTATGTTCTGGTGTTTCTTTTTCTGGGAGTAGGTGTACGTGCATGTGGTGTTCTGGCCGGCATGATAGGAGTCCCTGTACTCTATCTTCCCGGCTCCTACATGTATGTTTTCATGTAATCCTACAGCCCCTCCACCTCGAGGGTCAGGGTGTCCACGTGCATCATCGTCGCAGCCCATCCCCTTAAGGTGGGACAAACTGCGACTCCCTAGGGAGATGTTCCCTTCCCCCAGGCCATCTTTCATTAGGCATCTTGCCACAGCCCTTCCTCTATTTCTTTAGTACAAATAGTCCGCATTATCCACCTATGCACTCGCTCCCAATCCCACTGGTTTTTCAGCATTGCCGTCATTATATCTTCAGCTGTTTCTTCATTATCCCAGAACTCATTCCATATATCCTCCCATCTGGGGCACTGAAGGATAACATGCTCCACTGTCTCTCTGTCACCACAGAAGAGGCAATTATTCCAACAACACATGTTCCGTGCCCAGAGAGGAACTGGGAAAGGTAATGGTCGACCTCACCCCAGCCCCTACCCAGCCACGGGCCAATCTCAGGTATCAGGCACCTCGTCTTCAGCTATTGAAGCTACCCTCCAAATCTCCTGCTACTCATTTAACAACATAATCGCTGCATCACCCCGGGACATGCCCGCGTAGACAAGCAGGGATCCTCAGACAAGCAGTGAACCCAATGGGGGGTACTCCTGCAAGCACCCCCGCCTTCAACGCTGACACAGTCCTGTATCCCCCAATAATTTTCAAGCAACCTCAGCGCTGAACCAACTGTAGCCTAAACACGTTTCTCTTGATTGCCAGCGCCGTGCTCCATGCTGGCACCGCGTAAAGCAGGATTGAGTCGTGCCCGCCAAAATGAGTTTACGCTTGGAGGCACTAAGGCCTCTCAGCGTAGCCATTAGTCTGCCAACACTATTCACAATGACTTCCGCCTTCTTACTAGTCGAGTCAATGTGTTGAGTAAACAATCCGTTACTCTGCAACCATACCCCAAAATATTTTACCGTGAAGTGGGTGGTCACCTCTACGCCATATATCCTAAATTTAATGGGTCTTAGCTTACGCCTCTCCAATATGGCAACCGCTTGTGTTTTAGTCGGTTCAAGTTTGAGTTCTCTCCCATACATCCATGCGCTGATTTCTACCATTATTTTATTGGCTAGTTCCTCTAACTCTATCTCATTTTTTCCGTCCATCAGGACTGCAATATTGTCCGCGTAAGCTACTAAACCCACATTCGCGAGCGGTTCCAAACTCAAAACTTGTGCCCGTTTTACGACCGTCACAAGCATGGAAGGAGGACTCTCCGGTTGAGAGGGCTTCTAGGGCACAAGGGTCCACAAGGTATAGATCGATCCTTCCTTCATTTAACCTGTTCTTTCTATACCTTGCTAGCCTTCCTATACTTTGACACCCTGTTCTCTCTAATCAGCACCCCAGACTCTGGCTTCTGCTTCCTTCTCTTTAGAATCACCAAAATCATCCTTGCCACGGAGTCCCATTCCGGCTGACCCAAGAGCATGAATTTAATTACGCTGTCTGGGGCAGCCCCACAATATTAGCTCTTCCCCTCGAGTCCATCCATCGGTCGCACACAAATATCGTGTGTTCCGGGTGTCCTCGACATTACAGTATATACACTCCGGAGACTTCCCTCGTCTAAATGATGCAAGTACGCTGCGTAATTGCCATGGCTAAAGAGGAACTGGGCGAGGTAGTAATCCTCCTCGCCGTGCCCCCTCCGGACCCACAGCCACACTCTAGGAATAAACTCCTTATCCACGAGGATAATTGCGGGGGAGCATCTTCCCATTCCGCCTGCTATTAATCAATTGCCAGCTGGTATGCCTCGGTTAATGTTAATGCCTTAATGTGGTTAGTTACATTTACCTTTTTGTATTTAGTCTCTATATATGCTTATGTGAATGATTTGATGTTTAATCAAATCAGATTTCTGTCTTAGTAAAGGACAGCTGTTTGACTTGCTTTTTTGGTTATTCGTTTTAACTCTTCTATTTCTCTCACTTTGTCTTCATTTGATTCAGCTGAAAGAGCCAGGTTCACAGTAAAGACTGGGCATCTTATTTTTACTCTTCTGTTATTGAATCCGAACTTCGCCCCCTTATCTTTCATCTGCCAAATGGTTTTCATTATTTTCTCCAAAACCAAGTTAAGTAGGGTTGGTGAATATCCAGTTCCTAACCAGGTAAGTTTCACTCATTTCTTCTATAAAACTAACTTAAGTGATTATATTTGTGAGAGTAAATTTAATGAGGTTCAAAGTTTTGTGATCAACCCCTTATATTTTCAAAGTATAAAAAAGAATCATTGTCTCCACAGAATCATAAGCTTTCTGAAAGTCAATGAAATAAATGAAGATTGGTCTGCTTGGTATAATATAGTATATATATATATCGTACTAAATATTTGCGAGCAAATATCAATACATTGTAGCGACCCGTTTTTATTGGCATTCTGCTCGCTCTTCATATATAATTGTTTTAATAACTGTTATTTCTATTTTGGTTTTAGTCAATTTTCATTTTAATCTTCAACTCAATGATATTTTAACATTTTTTTCTTTATATTAGCATCTTGAATTGCTTATGACTGTTTAAACAAACTGATTTTCAAAATGCAAGTTGGTTTTTTATAATATTCGTCTTTTTTCCCGACATGGGAAGCACAAGTGCTTTGAATCTATAATGTTATTTTAAAATAAAAAAAATATTTTCAAGTTTCATCTCTTTTATCATACAGGATAAATTTTTATTTCTTTCTTGATTCAGAAATAGAAACCGTTATCTTAATCTTATTAAGAGTCTCCTTAAGTTTCATTTTCAGTGTCATTTTATCTAAATTTTTGCATTTTAATCAGTTGTATATCTCTTTTGCTCGATACTTTTTCTAAGTTTTCTCCATATCTTATTTTGAGCATTAAATGAAAATGGGTTTTTTAGTATATTTGTCACATTTATTTAAAATCTTGTATTTGTTCACAGAAAGTAGTGGGAAATATGATAAATAAAACAAACATTAATTATAAATTTTGCATTTAATATCAAATGTAAACGTAAATGTAATTTGTTATATTTAATATCATAACAAAAAAATTTAAATGTTAATTGAGAGTTTTGTACAAAACTTTTTAATCGAAAATAATAATATAAAAAAAATTATTGAAAAACTCTCTTAGTTTTTTGTTTATAGATTCATATTGTTTATAATTTACTTATATGCAAACGCCTACGATGTATAATTTAAACTACATTAACTATGTAAATGATCATTTATTATTCACTCATGTAAATAGATTTAAACGGTTATAAGAAGCATCTAAACATAATTTCATACAGAATGTTAAAAGGATTTGTGAAGGGGTTCTGATTAATATTATAAAATGCATCTCTTACATAAACAGATAGTGAACTATCTGAGAAACTAAGAACCGACAATTAAGCATAAGAAAGTTTAATAATAGTAATTTCAAATAAACTCGAAATTGTGAACGGAATTTCTGAACATACAACTGATTACAAAAATAACATCTGCACTACTAAGTGACCAAAACATTAATCGAAAGTTAGAAAATAATCGTTTTATTAAAATTTGTCATCAAATCAAATTACTCGTATAATTAATATCAATATAAAATGCTTATAAAGAAAACTTTTCTTCAAAATGAGTAGTCACTGCCAACTAATTCGTTTCGACCATGGTAAATAGTTTCAAAACAGCCATAACTAAACTAAAATTATAAAATCTTTATATGCAGTAATATATGGAATCCGGATGAGCATTCTTTTTTTTAAGAAAGTTATTTGCTTTAGAAAACTACTATTAAAAAATTGTTTATTGTAATATATTGTACTTATAAGCATACAGTAATAATTGTTACTCGTTAATAATGAAGTTTCATTATGGCAATATTATTAAAATCTAACTTTTCAATTCTGCATGAATCCAGTACCGTTTATCAGCTATGTTGTTTACCTATCTTATCACGTAATTCTTGCAAGTAAATGTTTTTATTTATCTTTTCTAGTGGTAAATAAACCTTTTTCCGTCTTACTGTCGTTTTCATATGGCCTAAAATGAAATAATCTAGTGGCATTAAGTCAGACGATCGTCGTAGCCAATCGATTAGTCCACCATGTCCAATACAGTTTAAATAATTTACATTAACTGTGTTCAAATTTAATTTTAAATTAAATTTCTTAATTAATATATATCACGATTAATAATTTATTTTCGTCTTAAGAAGTAGAAATTATTTAAAAATGGTAAATGAATTCCAAAAGTACCCTTTCTTATTTAAGACGAATATTTTTTTAATAAAATAATAAATTTTAGCTATGAAGAGATTGATAAGGAATGAATCATCTCTATTGTTTTAGTTGAATTACCCCTTCAGTGAGCTGATTGATTCTCTTTTTTTCTTTTTATAAATAAAATACTCTTATTTCAAAATATTTTAATATAAATATGTTTAGTCACTACAATATGCTGGTTAACCATAGTAGTGAAGTTCATTTATCGATTTTAAAAGCACAAAAACCTCTGACAAGGTATGATATTATAATTCTTCATTTGCCTATTGAATTGAATAATAAAATTTTCATTTCTTCTGATATTAGTAAATGGAATCAATAAGATTAATTATAACTTATTATATATATATTATATATATAAATATATATATATAAGAAATTTAAAAAAAAAGTGTAACAAATAAAATATATATACTTTGGAATTCTATTTGGGTGTAAAACTCCTGTTATCAAGATAACTTGTGTAAAGTCAAAAACAATTGAATTAAATTTTTTTTAAATATGTCTAACAACCTTAAGCACCTTTTTATTTGATAAGTTCATCACTATTTGTGAATAAAAATAATTATAATTTTTATTAATGTACCTATTATAAAGTACACATTATACATGTTTTTAAACATTGTCTTCACCTGCAATTTAAAAAAATTTTTTTTCGTTGTCTAAAAATATCTTACTGTTAAATTTCTGTTCTGCCTTCACTTAAAAATATCTATTTTTTTCCCCCCATTAAGTCTCAATAACATTTTAGTTTCACATTTCACAATAAATTCACTTATCGCAACCATAATTAGTACACACTTACTTTCATATGGCCTAAAATGAAATATGACCTAAATAAAATAAAATGAATAATAGGTAAAGAATCACTATAAGAAATTTTAATTATATGAAATATGGCCTAAATAAAATAAAATGAATAATAGGTAAAGAATCACTATAAGAAATTTTAATTAATTGGTAAATTATTTTATTTATTTTTTTTAGACATCATTGTATATTTTATTTTTAATATTATTATATATAAAAAGAAAATTCGATTAAATAGTTTATACAATGTAACGTAATGTAATTTATATTTATAATGTATGTTATAATTTAAATGTGTAACTTGTATGTTAATTTAAACCACACTTCTCAGGAGTGGTCGACCTGAGACTGTACAAGACTACACTTCATTCGCATTCATACACATCATCCTCTGAAGTAATGCCTTAGAGTAGTTCCGGAGGCTAAACATATAAAGAGACAGGTACCCTCAGTAGACAAATTCATGTCGAGGGTTAACATTACAATTTTGTAAAGTGAAGCAGAAATTCTGAGATACATCGCCAGCAACTTAAAACAACAATCTGTAAATGTTGTAATCCTAAAATAATAATTTCTATTAAAAATTTCTTTACTAATTATATTAGATAATATACTAGATACTTATATTAGATAATATATTAGATTATATTAGGATAATAACTTTTCATTTTCATGGATTTATAATAACCACGCAAATAATACAGCATTATATTCTCTAAAGTTTCTCGATTCCTTTATATTATTAGATAACAAATTGTGCACCTTCGGAGCCACAAATGAATACAAATGTTTATACATTTGTACAGTTATATGCGTGTTTTGGCAACGGTAACACAAATTTATCATTCCTATTTAAATTACTCTTGGTATTTGTGTGCGTTACTCTACACATATTACACCTTTATAAAAAAAAAGTTTTTAGGTCTCTAAAATCTTAAAGGCAATAGAGTAAGGTTTTTAAAAAGTGGAAAAAAATTCACTGAATCTATTTCTATTTGAAATTATATTTCATCTAATATGCCTCTTCTCTCTTGTTTAGGAAAGAGAAAGTTCTCTAGATCATTATGGTCATATTCGTGAAATTGGTACAACAGAACCTTACTTTTATTTTGAGTTAATAGTAAGAGTTCTATTTATTTCCATTCCTATCTCGAAACAGCAATAACAATAATAATAAGACCTCAACTTTCATTCATATCAATTGAATTATTAAGTGTAAGTGAACGTCGTTAGTTTAATTTTATTTTACATATGGTAATATAACTAGTATTATAATTCTAGATACAATATTATAATAGTTTTAATTAGTTTTTAACTGATCTTCATGCTTAATAATATCTATATATTATAACTTTAATTGGTACAAATATTTTTTTTCTAACTTTAGATTTCACACATAACTTATGATCAATCATTTTATTAGCATACACAACATATTGATTACTATTTGAACAAATGATATCGTTTAATTAATAAACTACAGTTAATTTATTAATTAATTTGGTACACAAAATAGACGTGAGGTGAATTTTAAATTCTGTATCTAATCATAATTATCTAACCAGCTAAGCATATGATAATGTTTTAGGCGCAATCTTTAAGTTACACGAATCACACATAATTACTAAGCTAAAATTGGGTTATAACTATACATTACAGTTAGAATCATAGATTATAAGAGAAAATGTAACTGTTATTTTGTGTTTTGGATCATGATAAAATTTTGTATTATAATATTACGTAAATGAATTGTTTGGGTATACAAACACGCACAAAATTACGCAAAAAAAGAACATTTTAAAAATGTGTAATTCTGGGTCTCTACGGGTGTCAGAATCCCGTTATAATATCTTTATATATATATATATATATATATATATATATATATATTGGTTATTATTTACACAACTGAATATTCGCATAAATAAAATGAAAGGGTAGAAAAATACATTTAAAAAATTGGGTTTATTCCAGTCAAGTTTATTTCGTTTGACTGAGATAAAGTACTGAATTGAGTTAGAGATATAATCCAATGTGTTCATTTAAAGTTATTAAAAAGTAAATAAATAACTTCAAACTACGGGAGCTTTATCCATTAAAGGACTATTTTTTAATTTGAAAAGTAAGTCCGCACGAATAGAGTTATACAAAAATTAACATGCTTCAACAAAATTAGTAGAAAAATTAAATTAAATGAATAAATAAAAGGTTTGGGAATCTTTAAATTACTTAGTGGGAAATTTATTCATTGTTTTTAAAGAACGTTTTATCAGATTAAATTTTATTTTTTGAAATGAATTTGTTTTTTAAATTTAATTTTAAATAGACTGATCAGCCAGTTTTTAATCACGTGGTAATTAATTAAACAAAAAAACTGAACCTTTGAATGATCTTTTCACTTAACCTTTTCACTTAAAAAGGTATTTTATTGTATAATACAAAAAATATTTTTGTTTTTAAGATTACTAATCTTTTATTTAAATACGAGTGTATTAAAAGAAATATTAATTCATTTTCAAAATAAGTTAATAGTTTATCACGTGATATGAAAAAAAAAAACAAAATATGAATTTATTAATTACTAAAATATTAGTATTATCATTAATAAGTATTAATCAAGTAAAAATATCCAAGCAAATACCAGTGATACACAAGAAGATCTCACAATCTATCCAGTGAAAAATCTTTTACTCTAATCATCCTTGAATGAAATAACAATATTTAAAAAAAAATATTTATACCATAAATTATTGTTCACTAAACTTTAATCTTAAATCAATCAATATATTAATTTTCCAAAAAAATAATCCCATTTTATGTGCTTTTTCATGCCGTAAGTTCTTACGTATTAAGTAACTAATCTTCGTTCTTCATTTGTAAAAATAATACAGTATTTTCTACTACATCGTTTAACAGCTGTAAAAAAAAAAATTAATAGATAAATAATTCAAGAAAACAATTGTATTAATAACCGTTATATAACACATCATTAACAAAATTTCTAAAATGTGTTTATCTTTTAATGGTACATACTTCAAATAACTTTTTAAAGGTATATAAGATCAGTAATCAGTGTAATCAGAAAGGATTTCTTTAAAAAATATAAGTTCCTTATTTGGGTAAAATTAATTACATTTGTCGTAATATATTTTGATAAGATAACATTTCAGAACAATTATTTAATTATAAAAACAATAGTGTTTTCAAAACATCATTTTAAAAATTGAGATGTTTTGCTTTCAAAAAATAAATAAAAACTTCTACTACATTCCTCAATCTAGAAATAATTTATTTTTTAAATAACATTATTAGACCAATATACAGTAACAAGAAGATAAAAATTTAACAGAAAATTGCAATAGGTAATATTAAAGCCTTAATAAATTAATGCAATACACAAAAATATTTGTTAATTGTTTAACAATTATTTTTGCTGTTTGAAATGATTTTCTTATGCACCTTAATTAAGAAAATGAGTCATAAAATTAAAAAGAATTAAAAAATATCCGGATTGGATTAAATATATTGAGTTGTGATTAAATAGTTTGATGAATAAAGTATTAATAATTCATAAAGGGATAAAGATTATCAGTAATTGATTGTTTTACTATATAAAATAAATAAGTATAATAATAAATAATATTAAAAATGTTATATATAGAATATTTATATAATAAATATTTTATTATATAAATATAATAAGTTACATTTTACATTTATAACTTCTCTAAATTTATATAATATGTTAAATGAATTAAGCAAAGTTTACATATTCATAATGTGATTTTAAGTTAACAGCTATATTGGATTAATTCAGTAGTTTTTCTCAACCTGTGGGGCGCGCCCTCCGAGGGAGGGCATGATAACACTAATTGGGAAGCGCGAGCATATCGAAAAGAATATATTATTAAAAAAATGTATTATTTTACTGAAAGGAAAGCAAAATAAAATACTTTCTGATATAATAAATAATAAAATTTACTGTGATATAATACACGAATAAATAGGATTGTATCAGAACTGTAAAATACTTTAGTAATTAACTTATTAATACTTAATAACAAACAAGTTTAACAATTATATATGACCCCTTTGGGCCTGTCTTGCAGAGCAAAGATTTTCGAAGGAAGATTTAATATTTAATTTAATAGATACTCTGAGTTCTTTTTCTATATATAGCTGAGATCTATATTTTGTCTTCAAAGCAACTACCGCAGAAAATCCGGTTTCGCATAGGAAGGATGTTGAAAATGGTAATAGTATACGAAATGCTTTTGTTTTTAGTGCAGAAATCTCATCACCCACCCCTCCTTAAAATTCAATGAGTGACTAGTTATTAAATTGTCTTTAAATTTTGCCACTAGCCGTGAAGTCAATGAAGTTTCTCTTTTCGGCAGTTGAGAACCGTTCAGGAGTATTTTGAAATAGAACCCTAACCCGATCGTAATTTGGTACCAAGTAGCTGTCAGCAAGAAAATACATTTTAAAATTCTTTGCCAGCATAGCTATATGATTTTCAATAGTTACAAAAACAACTTTCAGGTGTTGTTCTTCAGCCTTGTAAATTTTAACACATTCATCCTCATTTGCAAACATTTCTAGGATTTTTGCTTTAAATTCTGTTCAAAATTTCAACGTTTCTACAAAAAGCAGTAACTTTATCACCTATATCCAACATGATTGTATT
Organism: Zanna intricata; assembly: GCA_010016005.3. Taxonomy (NCBI): domain Eukaryota; kingdom Metazoa; phylum Arthropoda; class Insecta; order Hemiptera; family Fulgoridae; genus Zanna; species Zanna intricata. The sequence continues at coordinate 36,651 of JAAAKQ030146492.1, forward strand.
TGCTCCTTGGAGCTGAAGATTCAAGGTATTTAATTTCTCGAATATGTCGACCAGGTAGCTCAGTTCCACCATAAATAAACCATCTTGAAACTTCTTTGCTTCCGTTGGATTTCCTCTTTTAGAGAAATGGCTATTTCATAAACACGTGCAATTTTTCACATTATAACCATCTTGCCTTGCAATAAAATAGTAACCCTGAATGTACCTATGTCTTTACAAAGTGCAGAAAAGATTCTTGATTTTAGCGGTCTCATTTTTATATAAATAACTTTGGTTACAACCGTTGTAAACACACAATATTGAGATCACGACTCATTTTTAATTTAAAAATTATACCGTAATGGCGTGAGTTTTACTTTTAATGAAATTTACGGGTTATCATCTTTAAAATAGCCTTTCAATTGTAATTGTTGACGACTACTAACAAATTTGTTACATTACATAATTTGTATATAACTTTTTAATAATGTAATAGTAACTGCAAAAGAATTCTCCTTTCTTTTTACGGCCTAATGAAATACATAGTTGCAAAAATTAAAAACTACTACCTTTCAGAAAGCAAAGTATCTTACCAGTAGAAAAATTAGTATAATAGATTATTTTATGATTATAGTGACATAAATCGGATTTAGGTATGTATAACCCCTAACTAATATTATGGCGTAAAGAAATACTCTGTATATCTTAGTTGTATACTACAACATAAAGTTTCATTATAATATTTATTTATTTTTTTAAATTTTAAATGGAATAATGAGGGTCAGATTCTAGTTTAATAGATAAGTTGTAATAAACCTTTCTTTAAAATTTATTTTGATGTTAAATGACGAGTAAAATTAACTAGTATAAGCAATACAGAAAAGGATATACTCGTATGTGGTTTTCTTGCTTTTATTTTTTAAACTAAAATATTTAAAATTCAGATTTAGAGAAACATATAGTATGTACAAGGGATATGTACATATATATCTAGTACCCAGATATCCAGTAAATGAAGTTCTGAAACATAAGAATTATCTTCAGTACAAAATTTTTCATATATGATAAGTGGGTAGGAGGTACGCGAGTGAAAAAGATGACAAATCTCTTTTAACATATCTCTTTTACATATTTTGGGTTTATACAAAAAATCTGTCCTGGAAATATATACGAATATCTTTGATCGTGATCAGAGCTTCTTAGAAGACATGATGAATCTTGATTTCTCGTTTGTAACTAAAATTTTAATTGACTTTAAAGTTAAAACTTTACAAAAACATAGTCTCAAGTGTCACAAAAATTCAGAGGTTCAAGGGATTTAGAAAGAATTAGAGTTGAAAGAAAATAGACATATGTAACAGTCTCAAGTTTTCTACTCCAGCAAAGCAGATTTCAATTTTATTAAATTAATATTTATCATTATAATATTGTTCTTCACTTTGATTTGTTTAGTTCAATACAAAATATATAAGCTCTACAGTCCAAAAAAACGGATGTAATTGATCAAAATAAGGAATGCTCAATCCTATAACGGGTGAATTTCTATATTATCATTTCTTATGTTGCAAAAGAAGACTTTTAGGTACCTTGGATCCAAGAATATTAAAAAAATAATATTAAAGAAGATCTTTTAAAAAACACTATATTCTGCAGTTTGATGACTGAACTTTGTTTCATTAATATCTCTTTATCATTGAACAGTAATAGATTACTGTAGCATAATAGCTTAATAACGTATAACATGGTTTTCTTTCAGATATTCAAACTCAAAAATTAAACATTTTTAATAATTAATTAATTATGTCACCATAGTTCAACTAAAACCATTATGGTAATAGCTCATAACACACATACGCACAACTGACAGTGTGTTTATTTTATAGTTGAAAATAGATAATATTATTTCTATACCTTAATAATAAGTCCACTGTTTAAAACAAGGTCAAAACTTCCAGTAATTGTAAAAGGTATATCGTTCAATTGACTTATTAGCATGTATATCTGAAAAAAAGGCAAATTAATTTCTATTACTTTCTATAATAAAAGAAAATATAAAGACAAAATTATTAAAAAATTTAAAATATTAAAAAATTTTTAAATAAACCTATTATTACCTTCATTAATGATTTTTTTTTTATTGATAATATCTTTAAAAAATTGTAATTTTATATTGCTTCATTGGACTGGGACAAAATATTGTTTTATTTAATGAGTTTATTTTATCACTGTATTATCCCACTGTATGAACATTTTAGTAAAAAAATATGCTACTTGTAGGGTTATAAAACCCTTCATAATGTAATTTACATTTACATTTTATTAATTTAATCAGTTTTCAAAGCATTTCATTATTCTGAATCACGTGTTATTTATCTGATGTGCTAGTTATCCTATATGTAGTAAATGTGTTTTTTTTTTGTTACCCATTACTATTCTATTTATTGCATTATAAATGTTGTATTGTTTTTTTAAGTTATTATTATAAATTATATTTGTTCCATCCATAAATAATGAACTAATTTGAGTTATTAATTACTTAAATTATACTTAAATAATTACTATACTTAGTATAATTAATTAACTATTTTATCCATAGTTCAACCCTCTAATGATAAAACTATCTTCTAAAACTTATGTTAAAACTAATAATACAACTAAAATTTAGAATATTAAAATAAGGAATAGAAATCAATAAATAGATTAAACTGTTTTTATCTTTTACACATCCCACTAAATAAAATATAACAAAAAAAACTTGAATTTTGTTATTTAATACATGGTTTATAAATCTAATTTTTCTAAGATTGTCAGAAATCTCTTTCACTTTTATTTCTTTAAAACTCTCTTTATTTTCTTTTAATCAGCCAACTAATCTTCAAAATCATTCCGTAACCCCATTTTTGAAGTCTCTTTCATTTTCCTTTCAGATTCTTTGATTTTTTATGTTTAGTTCGTTCACTTGATTTACTTAGTTACTTTTTTCGATGAGTTGCGAAGGAATACCAGTTACGTACTCCCCATAGGGCCTTCATGGGGACGTGTCGGACTCAGAACCCGAGATAATAAATACCTCGAGCTAGCCCGCTTAATGAGTTAAGCAAGATAAGCAGGTTCCGCAAACTTGTTACTTGGTAGTTTGTATCTGCCCCCTACCGACTAAACCACCCTCACCGATCCCCGCCACCGCCACCACGAAACCGGACCCGCAATTAACCATTACTCAGCCTTGGGAGGGGGGGGCTGCGTTTGAGTTCAGAAGATCCGGAGTCCCCGTGCGTCATCATCGCCACCCATCCGAGCACGCTCGGACGAATGACGACAGCAGAGGGCTATCCATCACCCCGTCCCTCTCCGGTCTGGTTCTTCACCACAGTATTGTGGGCTTAGTCTGTGTTCACTATTCTTCAGGACTCATGTAATACTAGTCAAGTGTTCGGGAGTCCCTGTGTGTCCTCATCGTTGCCCATCCCAGCAATCAGAGACTCGCGACGACTCAGCAGAGGGATGTCCCTCCCCTCCGACTCTTCCGTCCGGATCTTCTAGAAGCGCCATCATTCGTTATCCCAAACTCGCTCCTCTTTATCTTTCTCAATTAGGATTTTGGTAATCAAATTTTTGACCCTATTTCCCTCCTCGATACCGTTCAGCATCATGGGAACAATACCTTCCGAAGGTACGTGCCCTGTTTGTATTGTAGTCATCGTGGACAACTGAAGAATGTGTGCTCCTACTGTGTGTCAATATCTCAATATCTGCACAGTGGAGACAATTCTGCCATTCTTTACCGCTTGAATCTAAGTAAATAGGTGTTAAAATTTCCATGACCCGCGAGAAATTGGGAGAGGTAGAAAGAAATCCACCTCCCCATGTCTCCTTCCGAGTCATTTTTCAATTTTGGGAATTAGTTTCCGTGTCCAACACGCTACAGTCTCATTTTCTCAGAGGTGCTGCCATTTTTCTTCTAGCTTCAGTTTCGCGTCGCCCTTTGGAATACCTTCGTTAATATTCGTACATTGTTCTGCTAGTAAATGAACCAAGGGAGGGGAGTCTCCGCCAGTACTCCCACTGCAAGGGTGCAGACTGTGCAGTATCCTGAAATGGTATTATTAGAAGATGTGTGACAAAAAATGCAACGCGGTAGAATTATTTGCTAAACTACTGTTATTATTTTACTCTTATTATCATAGTTTTCTTGTTATCATCTTTATTATTATACGTTATCAGAGAATGGGTCTTTTACACTTTCTTATGTTTATTTTAGTATAGGTATTATATATATATATATATAATTTTTTTCTGTTCTTCTAAATATAATAAATTCTATTTTAAATTCTATCATAGTAGTTAGAATTCAGTGTTAGTAGTTGTAAGTAATTTGTTAATATGTTAGCTGCGATACTAGTTGTAAGGTTTTTGTTTTTAGTATTTTAGTTTTAGTCTAGTTTTTAGTTACTTTGTTTTTGTATGTTTATGCCGTGTGATGCGAAAGCGAAAAAATCAGAATCCAGAGTTTCAAAGAAAGTATTCCACTCGATTTTATATTTTAAAATTTTCTGTCTATTCTAATATAGCCTATTTTCTAGTTTCTTCTTACTTCACCGACAGATACATACGTTTTTATTTTATAAAGAGCGTATGGAATATGTATTCTACATTTATTGTAAAATTTGTGAAAGAGATTTTCAATTTCACTTCACTACTTAGGAAATATTTTTCAGTTTTATTTCTTTCTCGCCTTTTTTAATTCTATACCTAAACCACTATCAGTAGTATTAAAATGTCTGGTTTCAGCTACTTAATTGGTACATATTCTTCTTCGTACATATTTTCAATTAATTTTCTGCCAAAGAGTTTGGCAAATAATTCTACCATGTTGCATTTTTTGTCGTACATCTTCTAATATGAGTAGCAAAAGCTCTCTTTTGTTGTAAATTTTTAACTTAATTTATTCCCAACGCTGCGAAATTATACTATACTAACATCAAGCAGTTTATAGTATTATTAACTGCTTGATGTTTGGTTTATAAATTACATGATTACTTGAGTATATATATGATATAAAACGTAATCAAGTAAATGTTTTATATATTATGAATATCACTATTTTTATATTCATCACTATTTTACTTCGTTTTTTACATTGGATTTAAAAAAAAAGATATAATAAATGTCATCTGGATTACAGCAATAATAGATGGAAACAAAGAAGACTATTAATTTGATCCTAGAAAGTAACTTTAAAACACATATCATGAATTATATGTATTTTGTGAAATTGAAACTACTTTTGAAACCAGAAAAGGATTGTTGGTAGTAAAAGCTTTCTCAAATAAACTCACGAAAATATTTGTCTATTATTTTTGTACGGTATTATTTTGATTATGATATTAATAAGGATTAATAATTTTTTTTTTAGTCTTGAATATAATTTTTTTTAAAAATGGAAAAATTGAAATAGACAGGCAAAAATAAAATTAGGATATTTTCAGAACAATACAATTAGTATAGAATATTAAAGGACATTCAGCAAGAGGATACTGTCAGACACTGTCAGATACAAAGGAATACTCTGTAAGGAAATGCAATCGATTAAAAAACAGAACTTTCAGATGAAAGATAAGAAATGTGTTTCAAAATATAATAAATAAAATTCAAATAATGATAAAAATTCTATGGAGCAGTAAAATTACATACACCGATGTTAAAAAATGTGTTTTACATATTAATGAATTTCTGTATTTTTTATAAAAAACTGTACAAAAATTTACCTCATTGTTTAGTTCATTACCACAGAATGCAGTATTCGTTTTCAGTAAGGTTTTTTTGATTTCTCGAATCTGAAATTCCAGTATAAAGTTTTATTATTTATAAAAATTACAGTGAATTTGAATTTATTACCTATAAAACATAAATATTAATATACAGAGTTAGTCAAAAGTATGGAAATTCCTACACAAATTTAAAACCGTTTCAGATAAAATCCTGTAAATTTCAGGTTAAAGTGTAGGTTAAAGTGTCAATTTTTTCACTTTTTGATAAGAAGTAGAATTTCAACCCTTTCTTGGGTTGTAGATAAATAATCAAATAAAAAGTAACTAAAGCGAATTAAATAAAAAGTAATTAAACCAATTAAATAAAAATCTAATTAAATTTAATTAAAATTTATTTTAAAAGTGAAAAGTAAATCTTAAAAATTAAATTATGTTTATTTTTTGCACAAAAAATTGTTTATGTTCCAATTTATGAGTAAATTAATAAAAATATTGTCCCCAAATCATGCTGATCAGCTGATCATTGATTGTCTCTCACCATTTTTTTCAAATCTGAAACTTACTTTACTTTTCTAAAATAATCCATTTAGAATGTTTCATTACTATACTGTTAGTTTCTATAAGAATTTATTGTTATCGGTTGGCTAATTGAATTTTTCTACCTTTACCACATTTGTGAGCTAATTTTTTTTTTTTACATCTTTTTTATCTTTTTTGTAATTGTCTTTTCTGAATTAATTTTTTTGTGCTCCCTGCTAATATTCACATGTCTCTTGGTGAATCTTTAATGAATGAGGAGGTTTGTTGATAGAATTATATAGTATAATGAAAATTATGAATTGTTAATCAAAATTTAATAATTGTAATCTTTTTCAAAAGGTACAGTGCCAAAAACCATCAAACGACTTGAAAAAACAGGGAGTATAATAATAAGGGGAAACCAGCTAGACCTAAATCTGCAACAAATAATAACAAACAGTTAGATGTTATGCAAGAATTTATTAAGAATCACATACGTCGACTCAAAAAGCAGCAAAAGGACATATAATTAGCCAAAGTTTAATAAATGAAACATTAAAAAGTAAAAACGTCAAGCTTTCAAAATTCGTTTGGAAGTTGACTACGCTCGAAGGCTTGAGTTCTGCAAAATAGTGATGAACAATATTTTTTTTTTTTTTGCAGATATTAACATATTAAAAAATATAGTATTAAATGATGTGGCCACATTAGTTTTAAATAGTATTGAAGTCACCATAATTATAGATACTGGACTGATATTAATCTACACACTGGTATCGTGAGACTCATACACACCATCCTGTCAAAGAAAATGTATGATTGATAGAGTCTGTATTTATCGACGGAAATTTAAACACAGTGAAATAGTGTTTCTCGATCAAATCATTCCAAATATTCAAAACTTTGTCGCCCCAAAACATTTGTTGTAAAAATATGATACCCTCCTCATTTCGGTCTCCAGGTATGCGAAGTTTTAAATTAAACGCATCGTTTCCTGGAAAATGGAAAGGCCGAAGGGGTCAAACAAATTGGCCAACGAGCATTCGACTTGTCACCATCGGATTACTTCTATGTCACCAAATTAGAAAGTATTTTTTATCTTACTAAGCCCTGAGATATCGATATTTACAAAATATAAAATTCAAGACTCTGCACAAATATCAGTAGGGAATCATTGAATAATACTATATCATTCTTTTACAACCGACTGGTACACTATCAAAAACAGAAGAAGGACATCTGAAACATTTATTAAAATGAAATGAAAGCAAATAAGCAAATTATTTTATCACTAGTTAATGCATTTTCGGTACCACTTAATTGTCAAAACTCAATTGTCGAAACTATTAGTAAAATAAATTTTGACAGTGGAGTGGTTCTGAAACAAGCGATAAAAGAATGAAGCTAGAAAGGTAAACAGTACTCAACAGACTTTAGTGATCATAACATGAAAAATAATAGTAATTATTATCTTAATAATAACAAGCTTAAGCAAACGTTACGCATAGTAAATAACTTCTTTTTTTTTAAATAAATTTATTCGATAATATTCATTTAATCAAATTTTTATAAATTTATTTATTGGCGATAACATTTCCTCAAATTAATTTAAGGAAGTAATTTTGTTCGAAATCCAAATTTTATTAAGCCGCCATTTTGGAGACAGATACCGAATCAAATTTTAATTTATACCATTATTTTTTTCTAAAACATAATTTTATATGACAAAATGGGTGTAATAAATATTTCACCCATTATTATTTGTAATAATTATTACCCCAATAAAAGGTTGAAATACTACTTCTCGTCAAAAGATAAAATAGTTGACCGTTATTTTATCTTGAAAGTTATAGTATCGATCTGGAACGTTTTAAAGTTGTTTAGGAATTTCCGTACTCGCAAACACTTCGTAAAAAAAAAAAAAAAACATATATTTTATAAATTCTTTTGACTCACTCTTTATAAAAAACATAAATCAAGTTTTTTTTATATGTGATTATTGTAATACTATTATAAAAAATAATATGTACATACTATGATGATTATGAATTGTATTGCATGTATTTAAAGATATAAATTATTAATGGTAATAGCGGAAACATGTATCTGAAAGCTAATATAAGCTCATAATTTTTATTGGATTAGTAATTTATGGATTTTTTTTACTTTATAAATGTTTTTTCTACTCTTCTTTATTATGGAGTTTAAGTTTTACTTTTTTGGAATTTATTAATGCAAAATGTCTCTATCTTTTTATTATTTTTTTTGTTTAACCTCCGGTACCACCGTTAAGGTATATCTTCAGAGGATGAGATAAATGAATTGTAGCGTTTGTGAAAAATGCCATGCCATGCAATGGGATTTGAATCCGGGATCTCCGGATGAAAGACCGAGACGCTGCCACTCGCGCCACGGAGGCCGGCTAATGTAATATGTCTATTTTTCTTGTGTCGATGTTTAGTACTCTGATTATTTAATTTTTACTTAAATTAATTAGTAAATCGTCAATATGAAATTATAGAAGTAATAAAGCATAGTCAATGATAAGAAATAAAAGTATTGGTAAAATAGTTATTTTTTTACGGCATGTTTTGAATACTCTGAGAGGAGAATGCATGTTCAAGTTTTTTGGGATAATTAATTTTGCCCTTTTAATATATCTCTGCTAGTCTTTCTTCAAACTGATAAATATTAAGAGCGCCTTAGTTATAACAAGCATTAGTCAAATTATTTTCTGTAAATAATAATCAAAATAATATAATCAAATAATATACAAACTTTAAATTAAAATTTAATTTTTTTTAGTCAAAAGGGTTCTTTTATTATAATTATTGGAAAGTTGTACTTACCGTATTTATTATCCTGGTTGCAAAAATTGCAATAACTGAATATGCAGTTGCATAATAAACACACCATAAAATGAATAATATTCCATTCCATGTGAAACCAAGCGTAAATAAGAAAAAAATTATACTAGTTATTTCCATTGTGATAAATAATTCCATGAAAGAATTGAATGGCGAGTATGAGTCATTCATTGATTTCAGACAAATAAATAGATCGTGATGTGAAGATCTTATTTTTTCCATAAATATTGAAGGTGAACCGTTTTGAAATGTTCCACGTTTAATATCCAACAAAAATTTTTTTAGTAAATCTTGAATTATATTTAATCGATTAACTATACCTCTTATTATTGAAATTATCAATATGAAATTCATGTGAAATGGAGAAAATTGAAACCATATGCAAAATAAGTTGAAAATCATGCGGCCAACTCCCGCATTTATGTACCTTTCAGTCAAGAAGAATAACGAAAAAGGATAAACTATAAAAAATAACATTATGTTGATATTTTTACTACGATCATTTTCAAAGTATTTACAATGTTTTAACTGAAATTCAGTTATCAAATTATTATCAAACGTATCAAAACTTTTGAATATGTTATGAAGGTTTCTATAAAAACTAATTAATGTGATGTGTTGTAGAAGTAAGAGTAAGAAATAACAAAAATATAGAATGTTCTCTGGAGTTATATACATTTCCTTTGGCATATTTCTGTTTGACCAAAACCATGGTGAACTGACTAATAAGTACAACACTATGTGCATAACATATGAGAAAATAATTTTTTTGCTTTTGACATCATAAATATAATACCCGAATTCAAATGTAGTTTCTTTCAAAGGAAGCAAACCTGTAAATTGATAAATTTTTAAAACTAATTTTACAGAATTATAAAAATATGAAGGTGGATTTAATGTAAATCCTGTACCGCTGTTATGCATAACAATTTTTAAAATAAAAATAAGACAGAATATAAAAATATCTTTCAATGATGAGCACGATTACATATTTTATATCCTACAAATATATGCGTATTTATTTATGTATAACATGAACATATACATATTCAAGGTATGTAACATTTATGAATTTTAATTTAATACTTATTCATGAATAACACAACCTTCATAAAACTTGAGTAGTCTTTCTATGAACTCTGATTCAATTTTATATTAAATAAAATATTCATCATTATATTTAAACTAAATATTGATTAGAAAATGTATTAGTTTAGATATATTCATATAATTTTACCCCGATGACAATACATCTAAGGACATTTCTTTTGTGAGGGTGTAATGAAAATGTGAGTGATTATTGATTACTGTGTATCTAATGTAACAAATTATTACTCATGCATAAATTTATCATATGAAATTTAAGTATTTGAAGTCGGGAATAAATGTTGGAAAACCGTATATGAGACCTTGTGATTATAATTGTTATTTTTTATATTCTTTCATTGATTTTACCTCGTTTCTTCTATTATGGTAATTATTTACTTAAAATAAAAAGTAAAAAACATGGTTTGTAGATAGATACATTTGGTATGCCTTATATTGATAAGGAATGAAATGAAAAATAAAATTTTCATCGTAAGGAATATCTAAAGGAAATAATTTCAGTACATATTAACAGATTTTCACTTACTTTCCGCTCTTCATTTTTTTTTTATAATTCTAATACTAATAATAATTAATCCTAAAATCAATAAATTACTTCCCTGCTGTCTTTATATTAAAATTTAAAACAACAATTTTTGAAGAAACTAATTTTCAAAATGTAATTTTGCTTTTTCTTTTTATGTTGTCTGCTGTCCTAACATGTGTTGTAAAATTTTCAATTCATAAATTTTTTTTTAGGTTTTCAAATTTTTGTTCTAGAGAAGAGACAAATATTTATTTATATGCTACTTTCATGCTATAATTCAATGTTTTCTATGTTAATTTTACGAGGTAATCATTTACTATGAAATTTATAAGAATTTCAAAATTTTAATAACAGTGAAGTTTGATGTAATGTTGCTGAGTGGAAGGTTAAAATGATTATTGGATAAATCTAAAAAATGAAATAAATGGTAAATCTGGTGACCGTTAAAGTATTGATAACGCTATTGATGTTGGTTAAAATAGATGTCACATGAGACATTGAAATTCCTTCGCACGAATACACACATGTACACTGTTTACTACGTTTTTTGTAGTTTTTTAAAAATATTTTTGGTAAGCGTAATTCTAAAAGTAATGAATTCAAATTGCTAAATTGTTTTTAAAAATTATGAATAATAATTTTATTCAAGTCTCATAATAATTTTCTAAAATTTTATTCTCAATTTCATACATTGTATTTTAGTATGATAAATCTATTTATTATAATTACGTAATCAATCCTAAAACCTGTTTTAACATATACTAATGAGATTAATAACTTATAATCATCATTTGGTACATTGAAAACGATTAGGTCATATCAGGCGAAGAAGCTCTAGTAGTTTCATCATGATATTCCATGACGTAGTAGATGAGAATTAGTTAAATTAAGAAAGTTCTATAACAGATGCTAGCACAACATAATTTTTTTTACTTCACAGTCTTAGAAGAAGAATATGATGTAAAACAGGATCTGTCAGAACTAAAACTTTATGATGTTGTCCCAGCGGGACGATTTCAACCTTAGATTAAATTGTATTTTCAGACATGTTACTGGATGATATTTATTGGTTTTTTTTATTTCTTGGAATTGACGAATGTTCTGCTGTGCTTTGTTAAACAAAGGAAAAGGAGTGTATGGAGACAAGTACTGGATCGTGTTAGATATGTTTATGCCTATGCGATGATGCCCTACTGTTAATCCATTAATCGTTGAACAAAAACCCTTTCAGCGTTAGTCGGTGTTTATCTTTACTACTCGGCGTTAAAGCAAATATCATATTTGTTAGTCATGGGACTTTTAGTTTTTAGAATACTGACTGTGTTAATGGAATTGAAATGGCCGAGCGGTAAAATTCGATTATAGTAAAACAAGAGACTAACGTGAGCAAAAAAGAAGAAATATCGATGAAACGATTTCTTATGTTTTCTTCCCTTCAATCAAACTGTTAAACGAAACTAAAAAAAACATGAAAAAAATGGAGTATGAAGGACAGTCTTCTGTAGTTCTCACAAAACTTTTAGATTTGTCGACTGGCTGACACAGCCGAGATGAATGAAGGGATGGCAGTATTGATGGGAGTATATATATTCAAAATACTTGAAAACGATTAAAAAAATCAATGCTGGTCAGTCGTCATATAGACGATGGGTTAAATAGCAGTGCCATTATTGCACCAAATAATTATTACTACTGATAAAAATAATGGTAATAATTGTTTCCTTACATCAAGCATATAGCAACTGATGAATAATAAAATTCTCTACTTAAAAACCACAAACAAATTTTTACAGATAGATATAACAAAAATACTACGCTAACTTAATATATAGAATTGTCTAGCTAAACGTGACAAGCACTCAAGTCACTTATCAGATCAGATAAACTATAAGTGTAACCATAACATCTATGAGGCCAGAAAAAAAGCAATTTGATCAGTGAAACAAATCGTTTGAGATTCCATCACTCTAGAAAATTAAAAATATTCCGGTCCTTAAGATCCCAGCTTGTTCATAGGAGATACATTATTTTTGCGTGACTTCCGTGACCGACTACTGCAGACGCTAGTAAAGAAGTTGGTAACGTTACTATTTATATATATATATATATATATACAGTTCAACGAAGATCTTATTTTAAGTTTGCACTTGCCACTGGAGATGTTGACTGGTTTCGTTGATGACATCAAGTTCAAATAAAACGGTGAACACAAATTGGTACTGATCTGAGAAAACAAAGATGGCAACAGTCTAGTGGATTCTCTCCTCAAACCCCGATTAAAAATAGAAATCATCAAAACCTTTGATAAATACCGAATACACGATGGTCACTCAAAACGCAGATCACATCTGATGATGATGTTTAAGTCGAACAAGAGACTATTGATTGGGTTCCACACCTGGGACACACTCGAGTGAAAGTCAGGGGAGCAAAGCAACAGAAAGAAGAGAATGCAGACGTTTCTGAAACGACGTATTGAATTCCAAAGCTATACATTTGAAGCTCACTCTTTGAACCCTGAGCGCTGTACCTGTAAACATTACACACAATGTAAAGAAAATTCAGTACAATGAATGGAAAGAATGATACGGTGACAACACAGTATATCCTTGACAATTTTTAAGCGAAGTTTGATCTACTCTAGTCTTAATTGCAATCCGAAACCCCAACTTCAAGAATAAAACTTACTTACGTACACTTTCAAAGTTTTAGAAGATCTCTCTCTGACTCTTTTCCAGTCCAAATTTCAACTGATGTCTCAAGAAAAGTATATCCTATCCCAAAAAGACAATTGCTTGATAAAAAAGATTGGACGTGCTTCACTGTTAAGAAACTTCCCGAAATAACTGGAATTATCGAAAATGATATCAAAGCTATTACCTATTTTATATTCGACTTGACAACAAGATTTATTATTAGAACATCCGGAAATCTCAAGAAGCCACCCGTTAGGTTATGGAAAGATAAAATATTTTGAAGCGATAAAAAGAAATAAAAAAGCATATAACGCTTTCAAGAAAGTCTAATATCGGAAAATTTAATTGCTTTAAAAAAACACGTGGCTTTTGTCATATGACTTCTGAAAAATTCATAAAAACGACCCGGACAGTAGATATTTTCTATTTATGCGACTGTAGCAGATGTTTGGAAGGAAGCAATTGCTATCTTTTTTCTTTTTCTCTACTCAACCGCCCGTCCAAGGCAGCACCCGCTTTTCCAGCATAACTAGGCCCTGAGGGGGGGGGGGCTGTTTAATTTTGTTATAGGTCAAAATTGCATTGCTGCGAGCAGCATTTTTAGTGGGAATTTGATCTTCAATCGATTTTATCGATGCATATTCAAAATCACATGGGCAGTTTGATTGATTAGAGTAGGCGCGGAGTTTCGTGCTTCCGTGTTGCGGTTATGTTGTTATAGGGCTACGTGTAGGTCGACCTAAGCCTACGGCGAGGGCGATTGCTGCTGAGGTATTTTACTCTGATACTGAATGTCGACCGCGGCATTTGCATCGGGGGCATCCCGACCGAGATCTAGCTGATGGCTGAGATATGTAATCAGTACGAAGGTCATTCAGACGACTCCCGGTAAAGCCCCTCAGAGCTAGGAACGGGAGGGGTGGTGTGGCGGCCGGAATCGTCACTTGATGGTGTCTTCCCCTACGGGGGTTGGGATGTCTCTAACAGTGACACCTCCCTCAGGGCCATTTGCATCGGGAGCATCCCGATCGAGACCTGGGATATGACTGAGATATGTAATCAGTACTAAGGTCAATAAGACGACTCCCAGTAAAGCCTCTCAGGGCTAGGAAGGGGGTGGTGTGGCGACCGGAATCATCACTTGTTGGGTGTCTTCCCCTACAGGGGTTGGGATGTCTCTAACATACCAACCCTGGGCCCGGCTACATCAGGCCGGGCCCAGCAGCATCACCCGGGCAGCTAGGACTAAGTCTTCTGCATATGTCTCACCACTGGTCATAGTGCCCCCGGAAGAGGATTCCCACCGGGTCAGTGATCTTTTCAGTTTCCGTTGCCTCTAACCATTCGAGTGAGCACGCTAGACCCAGCCATACCATTCTAGCAGCACCACTCGGACCGCTTGGACTAGGTCTTCTTGCCTCGCCTCAAATGGGGGCCCCTCGATAGGGCACCTCCACCGAGTCTATGGTCTTTTGCAATCCCTTGCCTTGCCCAATTACTTCTCTTCCCCTCCACACTCCTTTCATCAACCATCCTTCTCGTATTATAGTTCTTCAAAAACCTTTGTTCTCAAAATATCACCAATCATGACAGTGATGAATGCCCAATTTCTAGGACCATGCAGCACAGCTGCTACGATATTTTCAGGCGTAACCATCACCAGTCACCACTCCACAATAGAAGGATCTCCCTTCTATTCTACGTCCACCTGGCACAATGGAAGATGTTGTGTTCCGCGGAGTCACTGCTCTCGTAGTAGAACTACTGATTCGACCTCTTCCGCTTCCTCTCAAACAGATACTTAATGAAGAATATGTTTTGGATACATTGAGGCTATTTAAAGTAATAACCACTATATTTTAAAACGAAATTTTTTTAACCCTCCATAAATAAAATGAATTAGATAATTTTTAATCTGGAAAGGTATTATAATAAGAACAAGAATAAGAAAAATGCATTTATAATGATGTTTAGCTAAATAAAGATCTTATGGAATATATCAAAATTTATAAAAATTGCATAAAAATGTTTTTAACTAGTAGAAATAACACATGTTTACGAGTCATTTATAAAACAAAAAAATCGTGTAGAAGACTATCAATTTTCGTTGATTTTGTTCGAAATATTTTGAAAGATTAAAGAAATATAATAGAAAAATAAAGTGAAGTTATTAATGAATACGGGCAAATAAACTGTTTATTTTGCTGATCGAAAACAAAATAATCGAATTCAGAAGTTGTTTCCTTTAATGGAAGCAGACCAACAAATTCAAATGTCATAAAAAGAAGGTTAATCGAATCATAAAAGCTAATATTACCTTTATTTCTACTCCTACTACATCTATCGTTATTTAAAATAGGTTTATTTTTCTTTTTTAAGTGAAAAAATATGTTTAAAAATTTATTTCCAAAAATTTGAAGTGCTTTCTCCTAACGTAATACTGGTATTGTGGAGGAATATTTTTACGGTTTAATGAACAAAATTTTGTTTCCAAAATTTCTATGCTGACAAAATTTTGTCAGCATAGAAGTATTATAAAATGTCTTCGGTTTCAATGATTACTGTTAAAAAAAACAGTTCTCTTTTATTCTAGTTTTTTTTTCAATACCATTAAGGTAAAAGCACTTACGAAAATTATGACACTTATAATAACAAAGGATATATAGATTGAACATATAGATTTATTCAATCTTAATAAAATGTTAAAGAGTAGTAAATAATCAACTAAATAAAGAAAGTTGAATCCGTTTTTGAAAATGATTATTCACTAATTAACCATGTACGAGTATATAATTCATATTTAGAATTATATGAAAATTTAACATCAAACATTTATACGAATTTATCTTTTATCATTTATTTCGTATTTATCATTTATTTCTTCCGAAAATTGCAAAGTAGAAAAAATGTGTAACGCTGAAATAGTTCTAAGGTGTAATGAGCAAACACAATTACAATGCTTTTTATTTTCCTTAGTTTAGAATAACTTTTTTTTCGTTTTTCAGTAATAAAACGAAATAAAATATACAATTTCAGGATTAAAGAAAACATTAAAACGCATAAAAAACGTTATTTATAAGAAAAGGATTTTAGTAGGGTTTAGAAAAAAAATATTTGATTTACCCTTTTCAGCTTATTCTATCAAATGAATTCAAAAAGAATGAACCAAATCCGAAAATTTTGACTCATTTAAAAATTTACCGGTATTTTTCCTTCTTTTACTAATACTATAGAAAACACAAATTGACGCTAAAATGAATAACTTGTATCTAGAACAATTGTAAGTAACTTTGATATTGCGTAAGGATGTTTTATAATTAACTTTAAGAAAAAAAACTTTTTTAATCTGATGAAAGTTCGGAATCAAAATGAAGTCAAAGAATTTTAAGATCACTTTCCTTTTGCGATACAGAATCCTCTCCTGAAATAATTAAAGAAAAAAATTGTGTGTATTTATATGACATACTGTTAATTAACAAATCGTATTCTACGAACAAAGATAATACAAATTTTAAAATAAATGGTGTTGAAAAGTTTCAGGAAAACTTTGTCTGTTGCTTATTTTAAAAAAGTATTAAAATATTGGGGAATTAGATTTTTTTTAATTTTTACGTTGATTAATCGATTCAATAAACATCAAGTTTTTAAAAACCGATTTTTATAAATTTTTATTATGTTTCACAAAAAGTAGTGTAAGAAGGATATTGCGAATATTCTCGCACTGATATCATAGGGTTTTTAAGACTTTTTCGGAAGTGTCTCCAGTAGTATTAAAGTAATAATTCTGAAACGTTTTAGAGTGCAAGAGCAAAGCACTCTCCGTGACGATTTCTTTGGAATGTGATATCTTTATAATAACTCTAACACATAAATGTGTAATTAATCTATAGTTTAAAATCTAAAAACAGAAATTAATACGGTACACACTCGGTTAAAATAACACTCGACAACTCTCTTTATCTGTTAAGCCTCCGGAACTACCGTAAGGTATTACTTCAGAGGATGAATGAGGATGATTTGAATGAAGTGCAGTCTTGTACAAT
>JAAAKQ030146493.1:2599-15628 GCA_010016005.3 Zanna intricata
TTGAGAGCTTATACTTTTAACGGTAGGGAGTGGCTTTCGTATGATTTTACAGGAGGCGATTTTAGTGATTGCGATCATGAAACCAATAAACTTGATTGCTTCAGATCGTTAACAGCATTATGTCGCCAAGAAGTTAGTTGAATTAACTTTTCACGAAGCTCGGGAAATAGAACAACATTGTAACGCTTTGTGGTAGGCCAGATGGGATGAGGCAGAGGGCGGACCTTATACGCGTGATCTCTTTCCTGATTCGGTCGTATCTTAGATACTACCGAATAAATACGTGACGCAATATCATTCTGGGCATGGCGCTTTCCGGGACAGACTGCAGAGGTTCGGTCTTGTGGACTCAGGAATGTGTCCCCAATGCGCCAATTGGACGATGTACATCATGTTGTGTAAGTTTGTTTAAAGTATGAGTTGATACGCACGAAGACTATCTGTCGGCTCGATATTATTGGGTCTCCGTGTCAATTGGCGAAACCTGGCCGAATGAATAATAGTTGAAAATTTCATACACTATTTGGCAAAAGAAAGATTTACCGAGGACATTTAGGGTATCGCCTAGGCTTTCTCCGTTCTTCTTTTGTTTGTTTTGTAGTTGTTAAATTTTTGTTGTTGGTTTGTTTTATTGTAACTGAGTGTTGAACTCAGTTCTTTTATCTTCGGGTAGGTAGTGGATTTCAGTTCCTTTCCTCATTTAGTTTACCTCAGTCCTGTTTGAAACTAACGTAAGATTTTTTTTGCGGTAGTAGTACATCGATGGGAATGTCACATCACATGTGACATTCGGATCGGTGGCATCCTGACTGAATCAAAATCAAGGTTGAGAGATATCTTTTGCCGAGGTTTTGAAGATGAGCTCCGATAAAACCCGCAAGTGCTAGGTATGGAGGAAGTGGCATGGCAGCCATAACTGTCATACAGGTGTGTCTCCCCCTAAGGGTCAGGATGCTGATATAATTCTTCCAAAAACAACTGGAACTTTTGAAAATTATGTACACGCTATAATCAGTGTTATGTTTGATTCTGAATCAAGATATATTTCTAAAAAATCCAGAAAACTAATGAAGCCACCCCTTCTGTGGTAAAATAAGAAATTAGTCTTCTTTTTTATTAGTTAGTGAACTAATAAAAAAGAAGAAGAAAGCTTACAATGCTTTCAAGAAACATCCAATATTGGAAAATTTAATTGCCTTTAAAAAACAAAGGGCGTATGCCAGAAGACTTACAACAGATAAAAAAAAAAACAAACATAGCAACAATATAGTAATCTACAATTACAATTGCATCAGATGTTTGAAAGAAAGTGAATGCCATCTGTGGGTGTACAGCTTTAATCCCATAACTTGCTTTCAATATGAAGATGGTCTAACAGATACTCTGAACGAAACTGTTGAATTATTAGCCAGTCAATTCGAAGGGGCCAATAAAACCGTTAATTATGTTGAATTCTTAAAAAATAAAAAAAACACAGAAATTGAGGGTCATCTAAAGTTTGGAACCAGAATGAAATTTTCTTACACTGTACTTTTCAAAATAGATGAACGTGTGAATGAGTTAAAGAAAACTAGCAATATAGCATCTAGTCCAGACAAAATACGTATTCTATCATGATAAGACAGCTAAGCACCATTGCAAAACTCAGATTGCTAGAGTTATATAATTAGATATGGTGGGAAGCAGCAGAATTTTTTCTTGGAGTCTAATTATTTTACCTTGTATTGTTGTTTTTAAAGTCGTTTTTTAAAGGATACTTTATTTTAAATATTCAGATTTCTTTACTTTATTTATTATTAAAGTTTTGCTTTGATCAGTAAACCTTAATAATTTTTAGTTCAGCAGCAAGATTTAAAATATATACTATTAGAGGAAATTCCCAAAGAAGGGATTTTAAAATATAGTATTCGCTAAGTTTTAGTATTATTTTTAAATAGTATATTAATACTTTACCTCAAACTTTTTCCTTCCTTCTAATAATTATAATTTGGTTCAATTACACAAGTATTACTCATAATCCAATTTCTTTCCCTTGTAATATCTCTGATTCCCCCAAAACTCATTTAAGATTGACTTTATTGCTTATGTTCTATGAACATACAATCAACATTTATCTCTGCATCCTAGTTTTTCTTTTAGTTTTTCGGATTTCTTTTGTTTTGTATGTGATTTGCCATAATTTTTCTTTATTTTAAAATGTTCTTTTTCCATTAACATTGGCACACAATTCTTTACTTTGTTCTGTTCACAGAAGTGTTTATACCTAAATTCATATCGCTTCTCGGCCTCTGGCTCCATGCTGGAACTCGTTTTCACGCAACCGGTAGCGATTGTAAATTGCTTTCTGCAAGAACAGCGTACCTACGTTCACGTCGTCGGGGCTGACAACGAACAGCGGCGGTTATTCATCCTGCGCTGCTGGAAGAGTAATTGGAAGGCGTCGTAGTGTGATGCGGAAGTGCTGCTGTCGGCTAAATAAGGACGTTTCCTTTGTTTAAACGTCCCCCTTCTAGGTTCGTGAGACCAGATCTTCTTCGATCCTCTGGCAGGTTCGGAAAGCGATTTCGCTCCGACCTCGCCAGTGGTCTAAATTAGAAGCTTTTAGCTGCCGACTCGCTCGAGCGGGTTGTGTGTGAGCAGACGACCTTGTTCGGGAGTAGATTAGCGAACACGCATCAGTCTTGTGCTAGGTAGTAGTTTATTTCAGGCTGTAAGCATAGTGCCTGGTGCTGCAGCTGGTGGTTTTTTTTTTTAATTAGCATGATGGACCAGCAATCCGGAGGAGATTGCCCTGGAGGACCTGGTGGGGCTGGCCAAGGACTGGTCACACTGGTGACAACTTCTTACCGAGGAGGTCACTAGGACGGTCTCCGCCCGGGACCCGGACTTAGGGAAGACACTGGGGCCCCCGCGGGGAAGGTACCCCTACCTCCCCGTGAGCTGTTGGTGGATTGCACGAAAAATCCGCCCAAAACCTCGATATCAAGCTGTGCGGGGATGGCTGCAACAGCCGGAACTGTACGGGGAGAACCGATAAAGGAGGGAGATCCACTGCTGAAGGGCGTCTTCCTGCGAAGGCTGGAGCGGTGGAAGATGGAAGCAGGGTGGTCTGCTCTAAGCGGGAAGTTACTGGGGGGAAGCCTGAAAAGGTGAACCTTGGGGCTGAAAAGTTAAGGTGGATCGAAGAAATGAGAGCCGCTTGGGCCCTCGACCAAAAAGGATCAAGGATTTCAGTCGGAGTTTCGGCAGATGGTCGACTCGTACTTATCAGAGTGTAGTTTGATGGTTGTCGAGCTGGCGTTAAAATGTGAAAGCCTCCAGGGGGCCAACAGGGTCCTTGATACAGTCGTGGATAGACTGTCGGACAAGGTTGACCAGGTGGTGGAAGGAGTCCGGGACTTTAAACCGGTGATGGGAAAGGTCCTGGGTGAAATCCACACTTCTTTTAAACGCGTGGAGGAAAAGGTAAAGAAGCCTGTCTTCTTCGCGACTGTGGCAGCTGCGCCATAATTATATTATATGCGCGTAATCTCGGTCCCCTGCTGTGGGACCTGGTATTTGACGGATTTCTGGGGTTGACGTTCCCAGAAGGGGTCACGGCCCAGGCTTTCGCCGATGACTGTCTTCTTTTAGTTCGTGGTAATTCACGACCACAGCTGGAAGGAAGAGTGCAGGTGGCCTTCTCAACCGCAGAGGGCTGGATGGATTGTCAAACTGCAAGTATTTCTGTGCCAAGACGAAGTATATGCTTCTCAAGGGTGCAGACAATTGTCGTACAGTCGAAACCCCCATATTAAATATAAAGACTGTGTAATCAGCCGTGTGAGAGTTCATAAGTACTTAGATGTTCTGCTTGATGAAAAATTGCTGTTTAGTAATCATATCAGGCAGGTAGTGGCGGACGTTGTCTCTGTGATGCACAAGCTTAGGCGGATTGCTCGAAGGGCCTAAGCTTGTGCAAACATAAAAGACTATGGGCTGTCGGGCTGTCAAATGTACATGCTTTACCGAGGTGTCTTCGAGAGTATGCTCAGTCATGCGGCGCCAGTCTGGGCGCATAGGTTGGAAAGGAATCGAGCACTTATTCAAAATTTGGAGTGCCCAGCGCAGAGCCGTTATTGTATGCACTGGGGTGTTTAAAACCCCATGCGGTAGTTGCCTCCTATGAGGCTACTACCATATTGGGGAAGGCTCTCCCAATCGATATAGTGGTGAAGCTTCGAGCGGCCATGTGTAAATTGCGATGAGGCAGGGAGGCCGAGGTATTTGGGATGCGGTTTGTGGCCGGACCTGTAGCGGAACGGAACGGCGATCACAATGCACCGGAGCTAAATTTCGTAGAGTTTGCTCATCTCCCGCCTGGAGGAAGCTTCAAGGCCTCGCGATGGAGGCATGGCAGCATGAATGGGACACCACGACCAAGGGAAGGTTCTTGTAAAGATTTATACGGGACTTGGGGAGATGGTATGCCTCTAAATTGTTTTTAAGGGCTACGGGAGCCCAGGTGCTCTCCAACCATATCAATTTGATGCAACATCTGTTCAGGTTCCGGCTGGCAACTGATGACTTGTGCTTGTGTGGGGAGGTCCAGTCAAATGAACATATGATGTTCGACTACCCCACTTTTGGGGAGGCCAGAGCTCGGGCTATTCTGGAGCTTAGAGGTCGGGGGGATAACTGGCCACTCATTAGCGGCGAGTCAATGAAAGAGCGAAAGCCGCATCTCCGGACCGTCTGGGAGCTCCTTGATGCAGTTGCTATGTTCAACCGGCATCGATAAGGTAAGACTCCAATCCTGCTTCTGTTAGAAACTGCTCCGGCAATGGCTGGATATCGGCCAATTACTGTGGTTCCAAGCGCAGTAAAATGGTGTACAGGTACTTACTGGCATATACCTAGCTTACTGGCATGGTACCTAGGCGCGGCAGCGAATTGCTGTCTTTAGATGTAGTTTAGTTTTAATTCTTTGATGAAATGTTATAATTGACTGTCATATATTGTTTTATTATAGACGGGGGTGCGCCTACCCAATTAGTTTTATATATGACAAAAGAACGGTGGGACACGTAAGCGAGTCGTGTTGTGCGCCACGCTTAGTCCGTTCACGCAATTATTTTAGCTCTAGGAGCTTTTGATAAATGGTCGCTTAAACATATTTTTTCAGGCACAGCAGCCATTTAAAGCACGGACATTCGGTCTTATGCTGTCGGGCAACCGAATGGGGTGGTGGAGAAATGCCAGTAAACCAATACCTAAATCCATATCTGTAAAATATATGAATATAATTTTAATTTATTTAAAAAAAAAATAGAGATAACATTTATCTTTCATAATCTCAAATTTCACTAAGTTCATTACAATTTTTAGGATAGCGGTCTGGCTTAAATAATTATAAAAACTGAGAGTTACTTATCACCCACAACAACATAGATTTAATACCTTTAAAACCAAAGCAATAGAATTGAATAAAAACAATCTTATAATTTTCAGTTATAACCTTGCAGACTATATAACTCCAGAATTTGAAGTAGAGTCATACCATTCACATAATTTGCATTTGATCCAGTAAGGTCTTTGGTCTTCATATGATCTATCATCATGTCTCTTATTCCCAAATAATTTCAACTTGCTGTTGAAGCTCCTGCTTTAGAACGCTACAGTTTTACTATTACCAAATTAGATGCAAATAATTGTAGTTTACAGAATGTGATATTCACGAATATTAATTTAGAAAGATCTTATCATGTTCTTCAAAGTAATGTGTCTTAAAAATGGCAAGCAGCACACTTCATATGATTTAAAGGATGGAGAAATTCTACATTGACAATATATCAAATTGGCATTAATACAAATAACATATGAACCTTGGTTCCTCCAGTTATCAATTCAAATAGTAATTTCATTACATTCATGTGGATAATTGTCATTATTTTGCAAATTATTTTTTTCACTTTTGTCACCTTCTTCATAAATAACTCATAATGCATATTGTTTCAGTTGAATACACTGCTGGCAATGATTTATTATTAGCCATCAGTGGTTTTGTTATTGTATATGAAGAAATTTACTGACATATTAATCAAACACAAATCATTATAACATAACCTGGCATAACCACTCATAGAAGAAAGTGATGCCTAGTGAAAAAAAAATCTGCTTGCCACTGTGCCACTGCTTACTTGATATCTATTACGTACTACACAAGTTAACATTATTTTGAATTATTGTAGTCTTGCATTCAAAAATTTATTTGGGTTTAGTTTTTCAAGGTAGCAGACTTCACTATTTGACTTACTGTAGTCTAGTATTAATTTCTTTAATGAAATTTATAGTTGTCTTGCAACATACTACATTATTTTTAGCTAACAGTCATCTAATGAAAATTGAAACAATTCTCTGTAAAACTAATCTATGCTATTATAGAAGTTTTATTTAATGTAGTATAGCATTAAAACCAGTGTAGAGATAAGAATTCAGTGGACAACATACCTTGATAACACAAATTTTTTTTCATAGCACTCTTGAACTGGGGTAGTGAGGAAATTATACATTTCTTTTTAGGTCATCTATTATTTAGCATGGATAATTATATTCTCCTTTTCTTCTCTTATATTAACTAAACTTTTTACCAAAACATATGTAGCGCAATTAAATCTTCATTTATCATTTTATATGCACTATGTATCAGATTCCTAAACTAAAGAAATATTTTAATTACTTTATTTTTTTATAAATAAAATAGGTAAGTATTTAAATTAGACTGGCAGATAATTTTACAGTACATAGAATCAAATGAAAACTACAAATATAAGTTATAACAAAAGCAAAAAAAAAAAAAAATAAAATAAAATTTATATAAAAATTAAATAATATTTTATATTAAATAAATATAAAAATAGACATGTACATGTCTATGACCAGTGGGTAGGTGAGCTAATATGTACTTATACTATATAGCTTCTACTGTTTATTTTGTAATCAAATAGTACAAAACTATTAGAGTGACATACTGAAGCTTATTAAAATTATTACCCAGCAGTAAAATATTTAATGTGTGTTGATATTCTGAATCTTTTATCATTTGTATATAATAAACTTCTTTTTATTGCTAAAATATTGACTGTGTTTATGAATGAAATTTCTGCTATATGTTAGGTGTTCATAATATGCTGTCTTAGACTTCTTGCCTAGAAATGTTAATAATCTTTAGCAGAATATATGCTTACAATTATATGATAAAAAATTAAAAAGATATTAATGAAATTTTATATACATGAATATATATGAAATCTTTTCTTTTTATATATACACAACTAAAATGATTAACTTTCAAAACACCCAGAATTTTCCTTCAGAATATCTTTTGTAGCTGTTGTATGGCTCTTTCATCAGTTTTGAATTGCAGCTAAATTGAAACTACTGTTGAAAAGTTAAAAAAATGAAACGATAACATAAGAAGAAATTTCTTAAAAATCATAGAAAAAAAAGAACTAATACAAATGATCAAACACATGTTTTCCAAAACAAGAAAAATAAATTTTGTTCACTATATTTTACTGTTGAAGAAAAAAACCTGTTGGAGCTAAGCTAAATCCTAAAATTAGCTTTGTTAGAGCTTTTGAAGATATCTGATTACATGAAATAATGACTGAATAATATCTTAGCTACAATTAAAAAAGGTTTGTTGAAAGGAGAAAAAACAATGCTAAAATTGACAAACAAGTATAAAATATATTTGGTAAAACTAAAATGTTTCAATAAATTTCATTGAGATACACATCTCATGTGATATTTTAAATGAAAATAATTTTACATAACAAAAAACTGTAAGCCAGTTCATTAATGACAGATTTCCTGGCATGTAATTAGTATGCTTGCTTCTAGATCAGCTGAGCTAGGGTTCATTCCTAGACAGGGTCTTGTAGTTTTTTTACTTATAATTTATTCCATCTCTTATTAAAATAGTAGGTAAAATTTCTGAGGTTGTATTATTAAAATAAAAACTTTCTAAATCAAATAACATGTTCTAAATATGCAAAAGAACTTAATGAAAAATACTGAGCAAGATAGAAAAAGTAAAATACATGCTTTTAAATAAAAATGATAAAAAATAACAGATTGTGTATACAGAGTGTTCAAAAAAATTATACCTGGGTATTTACCTTAGGACTTTATTAATTAAAATTAACATAAAATGTTCTATAAAAAAAGAGATCATTTTCATTACTTGTATACCAAATATTACCTCAGATTAAACAGTTCAGTTTAATACCTACAGATTTCCAGTATTTGCAATTAATAATTCTCAAGTTCAAACACTGAGGATTGCAGGTACTACCTTTATTTGCTAATTATTTTTCCCATGTCTAGCTTAACATGTGGGTTAAAGGTCTTGCTAAAGATTTTATTCTTGATCTGAGTTATTTGAACCAATGACTACCATTCATATGATAGATGGAAAGGTGAGAAACAGCATATCATGTAACTGGAAATAAAAATATCCTTACTTGTTGATTGATAAGTACTTGAGGGAAATCACTGATGAAGCCCTGGTTAAACATCTCTAGATGTTTGAAACATCTAGAGATGTCTAGAGATTTCAAACATTCACATCATGCATAAACATCTTGTTTATCAATCTGTCATTCTTAGTGTGAACAGAAATTATTTAATTTGTTGTTACATAATTCATCAGTAGTGAAATTCCCATGTGTTTATTTTTAATTAACTAGTTAAGTTAATTTTTTAATTTTTTCTCATTAGAAAAATTTCAAGAATTCACATCTTGGTGAACAAGCTATGACTCACCTAAATCATAGTATTTGACTAGTGTTCTATAAATTTACAGACTATAATTTATAACAAAATTTATCTTTATTCTCTTCACTTTCTCTTCATTATGTTTCATTGTGAAAATACTGCATAACGTTCACTTTTCATTTACACAGAAGAAAAATTTATACTGTTTACATTATTGTATACCAATAATGTAAATATTATATATGATAATTCAAAATTTACATTTTTAAAACCAAACAACAAAAATAATGCTACACTTATGTTTCACTTTGACAATTTAATTAATATGGTTTACTTTCAGGTATTGATATTTCCTGAAGGAACAGACTTAACAGAACGTAGCATAAAGAAAAGTAATGCATTTGCTGATTCTCATAAACTGGAACACTACAAGCGAGTCCTGCATCCTAAGACTACTGGGTTTATTTATCTTACAACAAAAATGAGAGAAAGTAGGTATGATTGTTAACTAACATCTTCTACTGTTTATTATTAGCTTACATCAGTTAGAAAATAATCAGTTAAGTTATTAATTTTACTTTTTAGAGATTGTTTAGGCTGATGAATTTGTGAAATACTGCGAAGGAAAAATCATTGAAAAGAGATTTAAAGGAAAATAAGGATAATGATTTGGTAATGTCAGAGTTGCAGGTGATGGCAGTGTTGGAGTCAGTGACAAATGGTTCAGTAAATCTGATTGTATCCCTTGTCAATACTGCCACTATGCAGAGGAAGCCTATGCAGGTGTACACACAGGCATATAGGAATGTTGGTTGTTTATTTTGATTTCCATTATATAGATGCAGAGCTAAGGAATTGATTTTCTGTAATTGTTATAGTGCGTTTGTATTTGTCAATGATTTCTTTTTAAGGTAGTTTAATAAATATTTATTGGATCATCTGTAAGTTTTTTAATATTGTTTTTTTAAGTGTATTTTAAAACTTTACATTTTACTCTATAATGGTAAGGTGCTCTCTCAGCCTAATCTCCTAAAAAAACTGGTCTCAAAAACAGTTCAGGGGATGATGGCATCACTACCTCCTCCCTCCACAAGGTCAATTCAGTCACCATTCCTAATGTTTTATTTCATTCCATTGAGGCAATTGTTATATGACTAACTACACACTACTATTTACATTAGTTTCTTCTCATTAGTGTAAATATACAAACTAATTAAATAATGTTTTAATATTTTATTAGTTTTTTAATGTTTAAGTTTGTAAATGTAAATATATCGAGTGACAATGGGTCAAAGACTAAATATACTGGTCAACAAAAAATTACTTTCTTTTATCATATAAATTATAATATGTGTACTTATTACTATTTTTTACGGTGAATTTAAAAATGTAACTGGTTTTTCTCTATCACCATAAGGTTTTTGAGTGACAAGTGATTTAAATTTTTTAGTTTTTTTACATATACAATACAATAACATACATGCTTACCTAGAAGATCGATGTGTCAGTTTTTTGCCATATTTTCTTTTTCTGTTGTATTTTATTTAAGCTCTTTTAAGTGTCCAACAATAGGCTGCAAGCATGTTTCTCTCAATCAACGATTTGTTTTCAACATTCTTTTTTCAGGATTAAAACATACTCTCTTCGGCCATTCCTTTTTCACGTAAAGATTACATCTGTTTTTACTGTCCCATTCTCAAAGAAAGCAGCAATATTTTGTGTAACCATGATGTTGTCCCAGTAGAAATAACTTTGCATATCTATCACCACAGATATGCCATTCAAATTGTTTATAGTTTATTTTGTTCAGTTACAGTTCAATACTTTCATCAGTTTCCTTCATTTTGGCAGCATGGGCAAGTGGTATGGACAGAAATTTGTTTCCACTGGGAAGAAGTACAACTTTCATACTATTCTTTGAAGAGTCTATAAATAAACACCATTCCTCTATTTTGTGTTCGTGACCAAGGGCTTCCATAAGACAATTTATTACAGAAAACAACTTCATTTTCAACAAAAAAACAGTTTTCAAATTAATTTTGTCTATTTCTAAATGCAGTAACTTTTGTTTTGTGACGGAGGAGATTTCTACCTTTTAATCTGGAGCCCAAAAGTTCAATTTGACTTTTAGAAAGATTCAAATCTCGAAGAAGGTCATTAAGATCTTCCTGAGTAAGAAGATTAGGTTCAGAAGTTGAAGCTTGAAATGAAGGATCACTAGTTAAATCATTATCACAGCTGTCAACATCAGATTTATTTTCTGTTTCATCATCACTTAGTATTTTACTTTCAGGAGGTTTTGGTACTAGCAATTTTTCACTGTGAGGAACAGGTCTGATAGCAGACGATAAATTGGGGTACTATGTAGTATATTTTGAATTAGAATTGATACCACAAACATTTGTCAAACAAAAGTAACAGTCTCTGCAATGATTCTTGGTTCCTTCTACATCAGTGGTACAGCAAATTTCATGCATTGAGATCCATTGAAAGAAGAATGACACAAGTAAAGCAATAACAATGAGGAGTCCAGGTCTTATCTTGGTCACCAACTTTACATCCGAAATAAAGTTTATAACACTTTTTAATGTATGGAGTAAATATACGCGGTTGATTTTTTAACATTAACTCGCCACAAATGTAATAAAAAGAGTCTGGTTTACTTACACAGTTTTTAGCCATTGTGTCACTTGATATTTTAAACACAAAAAAATTACTTAATTGTAAATCAACAAAGAAATACACAGCTAAACAAGTTTAGAGACATATCTGAAGTATTATAATCAACTATTTTGTGATATATGTACATCAAGAAGTCAAAAACAAGATAAAGCCAATGACAAGAAGAGTGTTCGCAAAGAAAAATCAGATCAACATTGATCTTACCATTCTAAACATTCATAAGAGGCAAAAGATGTTAACTTGTCAAGGATTCTCAAGTGAAATATCAGTGACATTGTTAATCCATCAACTTCTCAAGCTGATAATGATCATCAAGAAGTCAGAACAAAAAAATATGTGGATTTTCCCTTGCTAAGAAGTGAAGAAAGAAACCTTTCCATTGCAAAAATGATAGAAAACATATTTCTATGAAGCACTAAGGAATGATATGTGTACACAGAAAAGTTATAAATGGGCAAAACCATAAACATGTTTAAAATAATGTATTTGAATTAGTTAAAATAGATATTGTTGAAAATGTAAAATCTTTTTTCAATTTTTGAATGTTTTTAAAATTTTTTTACGTGAGTAGTCTGAGAAACTGCACGTTACCAAAATTTATGTGTGTATAACCAGCATTACCATTTGAGGGTTAATTTTCCTGTGTTAATGTTTACAGTTGTATTATTGTTAAATTATTTTTTTTTGTGAAGTTGTTTTTTTTCTTTAATACTTTGGACATCAATATTTTATCGGCTAGTTTATATTTTATAGCAGGTCTAAGAATATAGCTATACAGTCCTGTGCTTGGAGAGGTGAGTTTTTATGATATAGTTTGTCTTTTTTATTATTTGTGAGTTTTTTTTTGGGCAGCTCTTTTTAAATTAGTATTATCTAAAAAAATTTACTGGCAACCAACTCATGCTTGTTGACAATTCACAACATTAATTACAGAACACACCTAGCGACAGAAAATATATAACCATTTTGTATATATATATCTCAATCAGTAAAATTATACAAAGACGCTGATATTTTCAGGAAAGAAGGTTACTATGTCATTTTCAAAACAACAAAAAACATAGACAAGATCTAAATAAAACATTGCAAACTAACAAAACATAGCACCAAGGATTGCAGTACAAAATGAACTGCAATAGCACTAGCAACTGCTGTGCAATCAACACCAATTGAACTGTAGTGACTACCAAATAGTACATTGGACATATTCCCCACTCACTCATTAATCCATCTGTAGGTGAATGTGAATCCTTAGTAGAATGTGGATCCTAGTCACTATCGTCAAAAATTATAAACAATTTTCTTTATTTTTTTAGATGATCAGCTAGATGCAATTTATGATTTAAGTGTGGGCTACCCTGGAGCTTTGCCTCAGAGTGAACTAGATGTTATGAAAGGAATATTTCCAGAAGAGGTTCACTTTTTTGTAAAGAGGTAATATTTTATTGATAATTTAATAGAGTTCTTTCGAATAAATATATCTGTCTATACATTCATAAATAGTTGTACAACTAATTATTTATACAGGCAATATTTTATTGTTTTTCCAGATGTTTAATAAAAGATT
The DNA here is from genome assembly GCA_010016005.3 of Zanna intricata. Classification (NCBI taxonomy): domain Eukaryota; kingdom Metazoa; phylum Arthropoda; class Insecta; order Hemiptera; family Fulgoridae; genus Zanna; species Zanna intricata. The sequence goes on from JAAAKQ030146493.1 coordinate 15,609, forward strand.
TCTGATTATACTAATGAGTT